>CM044961.1:6835573-6935060 GCA_024516035.1 Bactericera cockerelli | reverse complement strand
AGAAAGTGATTAACACAAAATAGCATTTTTCAAGAACAACTTGTAACTTGTACAGTGTACATTTGTATAAGTATAAGTATAAGTATAAGTAGTGCTTTATTTAGACTGTCAGCGCAAGACAGGTAGTCCCATTATGCCAACAGTTGTAGAACAGGGCCCAGATCATGAGAGTCAACATCATCATTTTTAACAATAAAGAACCTATTATTATATTTCTAGATGTCTCATAACAATTTCTCGTGGCAAATATGACTGTTTCACCTGTCATTAGAAGAGGGACGTCTGTTGAATAACGAGCGAGTTAATGAACCTGGTAGTGACTCGCGACGAGCCTAGTGTTAACTCGTGACTCGATGTGCTTCGTTTAGTTGTGGTTTGCAAAATCAAATAGCGTGCATTTCGTACAGCTAAACCACAGTGGACTCATCTTAATAGCACCAACTTTCAGCTCTATAATATAACTAGTGGGCTGTCGCCCGCTTTGCGGGCCGAGGCATGGCCGTGAAAGCAAAAATTCCTTTTTCGCCAATGGCAGGTGTTGTAGTGGGAATTTCGAAAAATCCCATCTTATTGCACATCTAAACTATAAGACAAAGCTACCTACCAAATTTCAGCTTCCTAGGACTTACCAGTTCGGAGAAACAGTGATGATCAGTCAGTGACTTTGACATTTATATATTAAGATTTTCTTCGAATTTTATCTAGAAGTCATCATTGGAAGTAGAAGCCTTTTTCACTTTGCCTTTTGCTAATTCTACTTTTGATCTGCATTATTCAACCTCGTCTACATGGTTGATGTTGATTAACTCTGTCACTCCTACTTCTACATTTTACATCTGGATGCCCTTAATAGACCAAAATAGTGAAGGGTTAATTTTTTGGTCAGATATGGCTGCTATCGTATTTGTTTAACGTCCCCGGCAAAACTATTGTACTAGGTATGATGTGTCCAATCTATACCATCACTTCTCACTCTTCTGTTGATACTGATTAAAATAAAGAAGTTAGTTGATGGCATGGATATTCAGAACATTACGTGCTGATGAGAGCAAATAAGCTGGAAACAGCTGTCCAGGTATGTACATCTAGTACAATTTCTCACTCTTCTGTTTATAGTGATTTTAAAATACTACACGTACCTTAAGTCCTAGCTTGCTTGAAAGTTCCTCATCTTCAGTGAAATCACGAGAACTGGCATATTCTCTTGCTTTTTACATACAGTATGTAGCACTGCCCTACCTGCTCTTGGCAATAATGTTGAGAAAAAAAAATGGTTCTTTTCGCTGCACCTTGTGTTATATCATTCGAACCATCAACATTCAACCCCACAGTTCTCAGTTGCCAACAAAAGATTGCCATTTTGTCATCCAATGAACAGCGACTGCATCCATAATTTATGTAAATTAAGTCCTGTAAAGTAACAATCAAGTAACTTTAAGGAATGTTCAGCTTTTGCCAAGGATTATTCTAGACTCTTGAGCGTATGAGGTTGTGGAAGCTGCACTGAAGGGGTTGTGAAAGAAGATAAGAAGATGTCAGACGATAAGAAAAAAATATTTATTTCCCACATAATGAAAATACGAAGGCAGGAGTTTTCTTTCGCCAAAGAGTCACCCAGTTCCAGAGATGATATTACTAATATCGCCGACAAGGAAGTAGAAAAAGGAGTGTAGGACAAGAAATAAGGACAATAATATATGTATATGTATTAATAAATAAAAAAACTCTATTATCTATCCAAGGGCTTGGCCTCAGTTTAGAAAAAAAGACCAACATTTTTAACCAGTTTCATTCATTTTTTTAACAGGAAGTTTACCTTATATATTCTTACTTTCCTTATTTTATTATTTATTTATTACAAATAAATCATATCTCATATTACCTGATAAAAAATATGCAAAAGAGTCATCATCATCATCATAGGGTGGCGTCATAGTGAACGATGGTAGCTAGATAGTGGAGGAATGACTCAGTTCTTCTACCACTGACTTTACAAGGAGACAAAAAGTCATTTCCTATCTAAAATATACAAGAACTTTTTTTTTAATTTGGGTTTAACGTCACTGTTAACTGCATGGTCATATATGACACGGGAACGTTTGTTTTCTGTGAAATCAGGTAAAACCATCGGCCCCAGTGACCCCCTTGATTAAGGCACGAAAAATAAAAAAGAGAGAAAGAATGAAAACATGAAAATTTCCTATCAAATGGAGTAGGTGTTCATGGGAATTATGAATTGGTTAAAATGCTAAAGTTGTCAAAGAGATTCATTTATTTTTTAAAAAGGTAGTAATAAATATGCAAAAAAAGTCTTCACTCGACATAAAATATCCAAACGAGCAAAAGCGAACACTACACAACCGAGCAGTCACCCAATAATTTCAGTGTTCTAATAGAAGTACTGAGGTTAATTATCAAGTGATTCTCAAGGAATTTCCAAGAACTGTCTCAGTAGGTGACCTCTGCTATCTGCGATCCTTATCACCATAGCAACCATAACAGGTGTTAGCCCTAGAATTTTGGCCAGTGTCCAGAAGAGATCTTTTTTTGTGATAACACGAGAACGATTTACCTGGCGAAAAATTTGCATACCTCAAGTTCATGATCAACTGGTTCTAATTGATTTCTGATTATTATTATTCATTTTTATTGCTATCATAATGCGATCATTTTTATTACATTATTCAGAAGTGAGCCAAGTCAATGGTTGCGAAATTATACTGGGTGGTAAAGATAATCCTTAATATGAATATATTTATTTTGCAATCAAAATCAAAAATTTATTCAATCGTATTTTTTATACATGGTTTATCAGTAATATTTTGTACTCTTTCTGGAAAAGTGGAAATATTTTGCACTTTTTCTGGAAAAGTGGAAGTATTTTGCACTTTTTCTGGAAAAGAGGAAATATTTTGCACTCTTTCTGGGAAAGTGTTGCAGTGCAGCATGGTATCTTGTTCAACAATACATGGATCACAACTTAGGTTCATTTAAATATTTATATTTTAAATGAACCTAAGTTCATTCTCATGGTGATGCATTTGAACTCAAAACGGTCCCTAATTCACATCTTCTGAATTTTAAAAGTGTTTTTTTGTGCTTAAGATTTCTTTCTTTTCTTTAACAAAAAAGCTACTCAAATTGACCTCACCCAGGTTTGGTGTGGTCGAGAATCACCAGCAACACGAGAGTTTACTGGATTAGTGGTAAAAAACTCGTCCTGGATAACTGAAAAACAGGACGTTAAAACCAAATAGAATCAATGGACATGAAGGGATCCTAGACATTGGATTTGGGCGTCCATATAATCCTCTCACCGCCGTGATATACATCTGTGCCAGTCTCACGGACACGGAATCATTATTATCTTTGGTCCACCCAGTCACGCCACTCCGTCGTGTCCCATTCAACCCGGAAGAGATGATGACTGATTGTACCACCAGATGGACTAAGGTGACGAAATGACCTTTAATTGAATACCCTGACCTAGAGAGTTCGATGAAAAATAAGTCGCCACTTCGAGCATACCTAATGTCCTAATAACTCCTGATAACTTGGTTCTACAATTAGACATTGGCAATTACTGTCAGTTTAACATACCTAAATTACCTTTTTGGAAAATAGACGGTAAAAATAGTAATATAATACTGATAACAGTAATAATTATAATATTCCTTATTTTCATCTCCTCAACATAATTATCAAAATAAATGTCACCCATTTTTGCGTTTTTCGATGAACTTTTTGGGCTTGATATGCTGATATTGCTCTGTTTTCAATTGCTCTGTCCAAGTGTCCATGCCACTGTATCTTTTAGAAGCTTTTGCCAAAACATAACCCATTCTTTTGCCAAAGCAAGTAGCTCAAGATATTCTGAAGTCTTAACTCCAGGGATAATCAATTCTGATTAATTTAAAGTGAGGATCAAATCCAAATTTATTGAATTTATTGTCATGTTTTAGATGTTTTTACTGCGTGCAATTTAGAGATGTGTGTTTATTATAAGGTCGTGTTTATTTGTTCGAGGTATCCATGCCATCAACTAACCGCTTTATTTTATTCACTATAAACAGAAAAGTGAGAAGTTGTTCTAATTTGTACACACAAATACCTACATAGTTACCTATGTAACTCTCTTTCATTTATACATATTCAAAATTGGAGCGAAAGCACAGCTCGTGTATAAATTAGGAACCTCATCACCTGAGATGAATAATTAATGGCTCCTCTAAGAATTGCTTCGTCTTGGGATTTTCCTGCTCGTCACTCCTGCTTGGAGAAGAAAATCTCACAGGAAAATGTATTGTTGAAACCAGTGGCGGTGCAGACGATTCATTTTCATATCATTTATTTCTTCTATGAACCATAAGGCCAAAAGAAAATAACACAAATCTTTGGCGCACCCCAATGTAAAATGTCCCGCTGTAAAAGGCCATCCCGCTGTCAAATGTGGAAGTAGGTGTGCCAGAAGCAACCAATCTCATGATGATGTGGTTGACAATTCTAACTCATAATTAGGTTTGGGAAAATTAAGCCAAAGTAGAAGATTTCATCGATGTACTGGCTGTTTTGTGCAAACATAGACTTAAAAGAAATTGATCAATCAGCTAAGATTACAATGACTAGTATAGCCAGCGTCGATGGACCGTTGGCGTTGATTACACCAGTTCTCATTCAGTCACTGCAGTCAAGCAATGTCCAGCTGGACTAGGCGAATGGAGGTTAAAACTCCCGTCGTGATATGACATGCAATTGAAAGCGACGTTAAACAGAAAAAAAATGATAAGAATCCAACGCGTTTCTCGACGAATCAGTGAATTTAGGAAAAGTTCAATCCATCAGTAAGTTGTCAAAGAAAGTCCATTTTTTCATTTCGACCCTTTTTGTTTTGGGGATATTCTCAGAGGTTCTGCCTGATACAGATGAAGGCTGAACTCATCATGATGTGATCAGAATGTGCGTCTTTTGTGTCTCAACTTCTCTGGTAATAAGATCCTCGTCACCGGTTCTTAAACAAGAAGGTGTTGGCCGAAGACAACGCTGATGATTCACAGTTTACTCGACCCCCTTCCCACGAAATTTGAAACTAATTTCTACTATACTGCTTAAGATTTTCATCTTAAGCTACTATGATGCTTAAGATTTTCAAGTTGAATTTGTGTATGGTTAAATTACCAAATGAACTTGTTATGTGCTGACTTGGCTTTAAATCCGACCTGGATCACCAGAAAGACGAAAGACGCCTTGACCACTGAGCTACCAGAACAAGCCAAAAAGTAGAGAGAGAAAAATTTGCTGAATTTTCATAAGACCACATCGCTAGTGACCATTCCAGTAGTCGTTTCAAATCCGCCACTAGGTGTGAAAAAGTAGCAACACAGGTCTCGGGTTTAATTAGTGTCTGTAACTTGATATGCAGAGCAACACCTTGCTCCTGTCTGATGAGGATGAGTGATGATGATGATGATGATAACAAGAGTTGTGATGATTATATTGATGCTCATGAGAATGCTCATGGCAAAGAAGGAGAAAATGATAGATTAGAATACCATGAGGATGATATTCAGTATAATAATCAATATAATTCGTGATATTGAAGAAGAATATGAGCACGATGCTGATATTATCATGTAGAAATAAATGAAGAAGAAAATGATGCTTTATAATAGCATAATGATTATATCCAGCATACTAATCAATATACTCTGTGGGGTGATTAAGAAGAGTATGATTGTGGTAATGATGAGGATGATGATGTAAAGGAAACAATGTTACTCTACGCGGACTGCGAGACCTCTTTTTTCATACCAACTGCGCCAATATTGAAATTTGGAGACTTAAGTGTATAGTTGTATACACTAACTATACCTCTAATTGAATAAATAAAAAAAAATTCGGTTGAGATTTTAGAGAAAATAGGAAGATATATTTTATTAAAATTTACAGATAGAATATGGGAATAAAAATTGTGACCTATTTCGACCAAATACAAAGTAATTTCAGTGGTTTTCACAGTTTTTTTTATTTATTAATAACAATCCCAATAGGGTAGTTCAGATATATAAATATTTCATGTGGATTTTAACGAATCCGTATATTCATTTGCCTACATGGGGTTAGGAATGCTTTGGGTGTACGAGTATACTGTAAAGTTGTGTCAAGAAGAATAAATGTTGGGAAATGCCTTGTGTGATTTGTTGTCCATTACTGTCGATCGATAAGGTTGATGTTTTCATCGCCTCAACTGCATACGTATACGAGAGGTAGTTATGAAGAAATTGATGATTCTAAGATGGTGATTTTGATTAAAAAGTATAACAAATTCTTAGATATGACAGCAAAGATTACAATAATGAGTATTCTGAAGATGATTAAAATAGATTAGAAGCACTTCAAAGTTTAGGAGAAGTATCGTTGTATAAATGTTTCTTTATAAAGAAAATAAACTAAAAAAAAAAAAAAAAAAAACAAGAAAAGAATAATGATGAAAATTGTGATTCTTATCAAGAATATGATTATGGTGGTGTTAATCAAGACACAAAATAATAATAGTAATAATAATTGCATGTTGAATAATGATGAAGATAATCCCACTCAATGTTTACAACTTGAGGTTTTCTCAACTTAAAGGTGAAGCTCACGATACGGGTTAGAGTCGTTTGTTTCCTAAAGGTGATTAATTTAGGTATGCAGCTAGCAGCTACAATGGAGGAGTGTCTAGCACATTCCATAAAGTATGCAATATAACATAGTATTTTCCAGAACACTGGCCCATCACGATAAGGCAAAGGTTTTTCTTTTACAACTTTGTCACTTCAGAAAGTTGTTTCTTGAGACTTGAAGGGAGGATACTTTTATTAAGGTTCTAAAGTAACTAATTAGTTCAGTATCAATTATTATTTTTATTGAATTCTTAATTAATAGAACATATTATGTACCATCAAGTAATGATAAAAATTAAAATACAAAGTAAACAAGAAAAGTGGAAAAAAGAGATAAACAACATAGATAAAATATATACAGATGTCCTAAATAAAGGGCGGGGTAATTTCCTATGGCAATCTCTTCCACCCAACCCTTATCAATCAGCACAATAATAAAATATAGCTTTAAAATTTACTTACATCACTTGTCAATTTTGTTTAGAGAAAGGTAACTTTCCACTGACACAAAATTTTCAGGAAAGCAAGTTTCTGTGTCAAACAAGTAAAACAGTGGTGTCAAATAAATCCAATATTGAAAGTTACCTAATTTAATAGCCAAGGATTTATTTTTCAATAATGCTGGTAAAATTTTCGTGTTTTTGAACCATTTCGTGGCAAGTTGACCGAAAATTCTCACCTTTTTCCATCATAGTAAATAAATGGGTTTTATTTTGAAAAAACCATAACGATGACACTAAATTCTACCAACATTTCTTTGAAGTTGTCGGTCGTCATTTGGAACTTTGTTTCTCAAGTCACTCAAAAGTTCAGTCTTCATATTTTTTATCAACTCCATTATTATTCAGTGTGATATGACTAGTGCTAATCAGCTGATCAGTGATGTTGTTTTTATTAACTAGAATTTGATGAACCAAATTGGTGAATACTTTTGGAAGTTAACCACTTACTAAAAATAAGCGTTGATATACAGGTTTGAGTGACAAACCATAAAAGAACCCTGAATCAACAAAATAATAAAAATAGCAGTAAAATTTAGCTACAAATCTTGCCAACTCTTGCTATCGTTGTACTTGTTATTAAACCAAGACAATTCAGCGGGGGTCCGAGATGTCTCAAAAGAAAGTTAACATTCCTCTGTACTTACAATAACCATTCTTCAAGGTTTTGTAGGATCTTTAAACTCATCAACTGATTTCTAATTCTGTTCATTGTGAAAGAATCTACTAGGAATTGATTTATTAGTATACATACATAGTTGAAATGTGTAGGTAACACTTTTTTTTTAAATAGAATTGTTTTTTTTTTTTTAAACAAAATTTAAAGTCAAATTTTAAAGTTGGTAGTTTCTTCCAGAGAGAGATTAGGAGGAAATCAAACACCTCGCCTCAATCTCAGATCACCCCCTGGTTTTCGTTGATTCCATAAAACTGCTGGGTCTCGTATTTGACAAAAAAGTAAACTTCAAAAAACATTTATTAGACCTCAAGGCTACCTGTCTTAAACGATTAAACCTCATGAAACTTTTCTCAAACTTAAAATGGGACGCTGACTATAAATCACTCCTTCATCTATACCGTGGCTATATAATAGATTATGGATCCATAGTATATAGCTCGGCGTCTGATTCAACTCTGAAAATGTTAGACACAATTCACCATCAAGGTGTCCGCTTGGCTCTGGGCGCATTCAAAAGTTCGCCCATAAAAAGTATTTTATCTGAGGCTGGCGAACCTCCTTTGTCCTTCCGACGTGACATCTTGTGCAGCAACTACCTCTTCAATACCCTCAGAGATGCGAGACACCTACATTTTTCATCTCTAAAGGAAAAATCTCACGAGAACTACCCCCCCGAAAACCAAATGGAATACCCACTTAGAATCCGAGGTAAAAATCTTTTAAGAAAAAACGGAATTAATATTGAAAACTTGGACATTACCCCCTCTCCCCCCATATCTCCACCCTGGACAATGTTTATCCCTACTGTTCACTATGATCTACGAAAACTAGACAAAAATATTGCTTTCCCTCAAGAAGTATTACACGCTTACAACTCAGTCATAGATAAATTATCTGATTATCATTTATTGTTTACCGATGCTTCAAAAAATGAAAATCATGTGTCAGCCGCTTTTTGTAATGAAAACTCCAAATTTAGCATGAAACTAAACCCCCTATGTTGTATTAGCAATGCCGAACTTACAGCTATACTATATGCAATACACTTTATTATATCTTCATGTTCTCAAACAACAATTGAAAAATTCCTAATCTGTTCCGACTCATTGAGTGCCCTTCAGTCGTTGCAAAATTTTCCCTCCTCTAACTCCATAGCACAGGAAATTATATCTCTCCTTCAGAATAATAAACATAAACTCCATCTAGAATTCTTATGGATCCCCTCTCACATGGGTATACCTGGCAACGAAGAAGCAGACCAACTCGCAAAAGAAGCATTGAATAGTAACATCCCGTTGATAAATAGAACACCGATCCAAGATTACAAGAATGTTGTGAAGAAAAAAATTGTTACCAAATGGCATGACGAATGGACACACTTAACGGAAAACAAATTACGAGAAATAAAGCCTGAGAACAAACCTTGGCACCCCCCCTTCAACATGACAAGGAAGGAGCAGGTCTCTCTCACACGTCTCCGCATTGGACACACTAACCTCACCCACTGCTATCTAATGAAAAAGGACCCTCCCCCTTTCTGCGAATTTGTTCGTGTAGATTAACAATAAAACACATCCTAAGAGATTGTATTAAGTACCAAACGTTAAGAGACCCAAACGATCTATTATCTTGCTTAACTAAAAATGAAAGAGCAATCTTAACTTTTCTGACCAAAACTGGATTGATTATGTAATTTTTTTTACTTTTTTTAGTGTATATAACATCACAATTGAATGTTAGCACACTATAATAAATTTCAAAAAAAAAAAAAAACACCTCGCTCGTGGTGTGAAGACCGCCCTATAGAAAAAAGAGACAGCACGGAAGGGTTACCGAGAATACTGGATACGTTCCTTCTCTAGATATTAAAGACATCAGATGGGTAGAAGAAGGTCTTAGCTTTCATCTATCTGCTTTCCAAGACATTTATGTTTCACTTTTCACCCTGTTATGACGTTTTCAAATTCTGTAGGTAGAGACATACAATAAAATGACGGCCTGAGACATACAATAAAATTAGGTCATGCTTTCTTGAGTCTGTTTTAACAACCACTTCCTCAAAGTGACAAAGGGAATTGAAACCAATTCGTTAGATACCACCTCCCATGATATCAACTCTAAGATACCCAATAAAATCCTGGAATAAAATAATATAGAAATATAGATGAACCTTTTTTGAACTTTTCCATTTTCTTTAATCACTTCTTTACTTCCTCATCTTCCTCAAAGTGACAAAGGGAACTGAAACCAATTCGTTAGATACCACCTCCCATGATATCAACTCTAAGATACCCAATAAAATCTTGGAATAAAATAATATAGATGAACCGTTTTTGAACTTTTCCATTTTCTTTAATCACTTCTTTACTTCCTCATCTTCTTCAAAGTGACAAAGGGAACTGAAACAAATTCATTAGATACCACCTCCCATGATATCAACTCTAAGATCTCCAGTTAAAATCATGGAATAAAATAATATAAATGAACCTTTTTTGAACTTTTCCATTTTCTTTAATCACTTCTTTACTTCCTCATCGCCCAAAGTCATCAGATACCTGCCATGACACTAACTCTATTCCTGCTACAAGGAAGTCACTACTAGGAGACAAAGCATTGGGTTAAAGGGCAGCTCACAAGCACGTTATTACACGGATGTTACAAAGAGCAGATGATTTAAAACACAATAAAAGCACGGTCGATGGCTCCATAATGATGCAAATCTCAATGGTATATTCACAAAGACATCTTTCACAATATGTACCTATGTACTATATTTATTAGTGCGCTGTGCGATAATATCAAGATGATTCCACATAGACTGTGGACTATTAATGGAATTTTGATGGATATTGATCAATAAAACATTAGGTTCGATATTTAAATGAGAAGAAAGAAACAATGGATCAACTTTCAACTCTACAGGTTGAAAGTAATGAACTTAGAACACCATCGTGATTTCCGGTGTTCTAGAAGAATACCCACGTGCTTTGCGAGAATAGATACTCTAGGTGGTTATTTATAATAATAATAACCCTTGAGATAACCACCAGGCGAGGTTAATGCTCAAAGCATTTTCTACTACCTAACCCTCAGAGTCTTTTTATTATGTGGTCACAAACTCAAATTAATGAGGAAAAATTCATGCAATGGATGGGATTCGAACCAACGGATCCCTACGCTACCTGTATTACCAGACTAGCGCGTTAACTACTAGACTACCAGTGCACGTTATTTGATTTTTTTGGGGAGAATGTATGATGAAGAGTCAGAAAACTGGGCCATGCGTCGAAAAAAAAAAAAAAAAAAAAAAAAATCCACTGGTTGAGTTTTTAACTGAGACAATTATAACTACAATGTGAGTTATTCATATTTTTAGTTTAATTAATTATGCAACATCATAAGTTATTCAAAAAAGGTAACGATTTTCACGATATCAAACTAAAAAATGTTTCTACCAAGATATGATACCCGTGTATATAAAATCTATGCTCTACTGAATCACCTTTGTACTTTGTGGACTTGTAACCTGGAGGTCGGTGGTCCTAGTCCCAGGTCCAGCTAAGATTTAGTAAAGCGAGTTCGAGAAGTTATGATATCACTAAAATAATTAACACAAATATAATAACTTGAAAGAAAGAAAAAAATCCCCTTTGTACTGATTGAAAACTTCATGGTGTATTAATAGGTTTTTGAGCCACGTAGCTTGTAAACTTTCAGTGTCACGAATTCAAAGACCACCATTTGTTTCTACATAAATGACGTTGTTAAACTTGCACGGATAAGAATTCTAGAATGAATCAAACAATGGTAGAGATTAGCGGGGTTACCTGGTGACATGTTTCACAATAAATCTCCTGGTGAGAGGTTGATACATGCAGTCGTGTACTACTAATCTACACATGAAAACTGTTGTTTCTGTTGAACGGTGATGCTGTTCATGGTGTTATCGATTATATAAAAATCGGAACACGTGCTGAAAGTGGTCTCATTAATAATAATACTTTTGGAAGGTAACCACCAGGCGAAATTAATGCTCAAAGCATTTTCTAATACCTAACCCTCGGAGTCTTATTGTTATGTGGTCACAAACTGAAATTAATGAGGAAAAATTCATGCACTGGGTGGGATTCAAAACAACGGATCCCTACGCTACCTGGATTACCAGAATAGCGTGTTAAACACTCGACCACCAGGTGTCTTGAGAAAACAAGAGACAGAACAAACATAACATTTCTGGTTCGCTGAGAAAGTATTAGATCTGTAATCCATATGTTTTGGCAATGGAAATTTTAGTTTTTGGGGTTATTATATCACCCATAATTGGAAAAGAGAAGAATATAAGTGAGAAAAAACGGCATAAAGTCCACATAAGATTAAATCGAGAAAAAAATATTGCATACATATAGTATAGCTTTATTTTACTTGTGTACAAAAGGTACACAGTAAGATAGTATAATACTATAAATTAAAAATTGATTGTTTTGATTATCTTTAAATCATTAATAAGTCATGGTTTCAAAGTTTTACACATTCTTTGCCATTTTTTAGACACCAGCATTTTGGAGACTTGTTAACAAAAACTATTCCAAGCTGTTCCGGACCCAAAGTCCCAAACTAGGTATAATACATGTTAAAATACCCGGAACTGATAATTGTTTTCTACAATGACTGATTTTAATACAGCATCCTTATATTCAACCGGAACATTCTGTCTTCTTACACCAGGAACAAAGTCTCCCTCGAGCTTATCCAAGTCGAAGATTAAAGACCACCCTCCGCTGAATGATGAGGCTAAAATCTTTAGTTAGACAGCCTCAAAACTATTTCAATAGATAAATAATATTCTGTTATATATTTATAATTTCATATACAAAGTATTTTATTGTTTCAAATATTACCAAGTGTTCCATTTCTATTGGTTGTCATATGCTTTAGCTTGGTCATGAAATACTTTGGTTAGGTCATACAAATCATGTAATTCTACTATATAGTGTGATGTTTGGTAGTTTCATAAATATGCTCTTGCTATTTTTGAGTGTTGAAATGCTCCCTGTGATGTTTCTCTCTCTCTGTCTACATAGTTCCTGGTTTGGGTGTTATTGACCTCATCTAGAATTCGATTATTTCTGATCTTGATGAAGTTATTGTCTTCTACACTGCAAAATATTTTTCCACTTGATTACGTGATTGATTGGATGGGATTCATCATCAAAATATTCATCATCTTTTGTCCTCAGATCTTATCTTATCATTTCTAAATTTTACGATGGCATTGTTTTTAGCTTGCAAAATAATTTTCCAAATGATCATTTATTGAAAAAAAATATCATCTCTGTTCTCATTCTCTTAGTCCAATAGATCTTTTCCTCAATAATTTTATCGCTTTTTTTTAAATCTAAATTCAATAATGGAATGTGGCATAATCAGTACAGTACAATAGTTATATTTTTTCGTCATCAATAAAAATATGTATTCAAAATTTGGTTACAGTCGTTTGTAAGGGGTACCTTCCGGTGCGCTCGTGTTGACCTAGCACCTAAATGGAAAGTATTGTGTCACTTCTCGGCTATTAGAAGGAAGGCATACTATGGGATGGGCAGGCTACAACACAGACCACCAAGTTTCTACAGTAGCTCCTGTTAGATGGCTACGAAATAAAGAAGGCTGTGAATCACACATCTCTATTTTTTTTTTTAAATAGATAGATATAGACAATAGAACCACATTCGCCGTGATAAGACCATGCACTTGACGTTAAGCTCAATTAAAGAAAATATACAAATTTTCTTCGCGTTCTAACTCTGGCAACACTGGATTAAAATTCAAAGAATCAAAATACGTACTCAAACTGATTCGTCTTAATTTTGGCTGCTGTGAATCTTCATCACGTTACCTATTCTTTAGTGCTAGAAAAAGTGTTCTGCTTTCAATTACACACTACACGTGATTCAGTCAACCGGAAAATGCATCAAAATAGTCGAAAAGCGAACCATCCGAATTAATCCGTTTTAATACGTTGGGGCTTGGCACTTATATTCTACGAGTGAAAAATTTCCAATCAATTCTGCGAATTTCTGTACCTGTCCAACGATTAGAAAATGCATTAACCCACTGAAATAATCCTAATGATTCGTACCTCGCTTGATGGCTTCCATAGCGAAAAATCGCCCGTATATTTTCCGCTGATATTGGCAAATTGGAATTAGTCTTCCCTCGTTTTATGTTTTATCTACGGCAGCTGTGTCGGTAGTAATGTTTAATTGTTATTGTTTCGGTCAGTCCTGAAAATATGGTTCAGTGGTTCTATACATAAAAGGTAATAATTATTTAGTTTTGGATGCTGTTTTTTCTATTATTCATTATAATGATTTTACAACTGTTTCTTACAAAATTTATTATTTTGCACAGAATAATATAATCTTTCGCAATCTATCCGAAACTTAGAAGGTTGTTGAGTTTTCTTATGGCATTGGAAGAAACTGAGTCCATTCTGAAAAGAGTAGAAAACGTTTTCCGTTTGTTTTGAACGCAACAGTGTCAACAGCTCTATATTAAATTAATTTTCTCGAAGAAAATATTTCAATTGAACGTTTTTAAATAAAGTTATTCGATTATGAGATGAAAAAAAAAAAAAAAAAAAAAAAATCTTAAAAAAAATCCACTTCCTTTGTTTCAGTGAACGGCTACCACAATCCTAAACTGACTCCACCTCCATCTTACAAAGCGTCCAACGAGCTTTTTACCTGTGACTTGAACCACCTTGGAGTAAGCCCAGTCAGGTCCTCTTACGGTAATCTGAGCCACCTCGGTGGCGGCACAGCCAAGTCCTCCTACAGTGACTTGAACTACTCCGAAACGGGCACGGCCCGATCCTCCTACTCCGATTTGAACTACCTCGAAAACGGCATGGGCAAGCCTCAACCCGTCTCGATCTCAAAACTTCTCAAGGACAAAGCGGCCAGTGTTTTCACCCGGAAGACCCTGTACAAGAAGGTGCCTATTTGCCAGTGGCTGCCCGAGTATAACTCTAGTACGGCCGTTTCTGATCTAGTGGCCGGAGTGACCGTCGGCCTGACTGTGATCCCACAAGCCATTGCGTACAGTAATGTGGCCGGCTTACCACCTCAGGTAAGAATTTTTTTTATTTTTTTTTTTTTATTATTATTAAGAACTCTTTATTGACATCAAATAAAAATTGATACAAAGGGCGTGATTATTGCCTGAGGCAATTTCCGCCATCAAACCCATAAGATTGGTTACCTCTTAACATTTTTGAGTTCATGGTGAAAAGCTCATGCCCATGGAATAAAAAGGAGACGAAAAGACGTAAATGAAAATAGAAAGGCGAAAAGGAAGAAGAAGAAGAAGAAGTAGAAGAAGAAGAAGAAGAAGGAGAAAAGGATTAAGAGAGTAAGTGTCATTTAGTCACTGCGCTTTCTTTTTTATGTGTTCCAACAATAAGCGCTTGAAGGATGACTGGTGTGTACAAACTCTTATTACTTCAGGTAGTGAATTCCACAACCTGGCACCCTGAACCGCGAAAGAGTCGGAATAAAAGCGAGACCTGTGCATTGGAATTAAGAGAAGAGCGGCATCCCTAGATCTTGTATTATGTTCAGCTTGAAGTGAATTTGAAGAGAGGAGCGAAAACTCTGATGCCAAATACAAAGGTGTATTAGTGTTCAACACCCGCCATAGCAAACTGAGGAGATGTATGTCGCGCCGTTGTTGCATTGTGAACCATTCCAAAGAATTTCTACAGAAGGAGACATGATCATACTTTTTGAGACCAAAGATGTAGCGTACACAAGTATTTTGTAGTCTTTGAATTTTCATCTTTAGCTCATATGTCAGATTGGTAAACAATACATCGCCGTATTCTAGTATTGGTATAATTAATGTAGTACATACCATTTTCCGGACTCCAAAAGGTAAGATTCTACTAAGGGCTTTAAGGGAATGAAACGAATGATAGCACTTTTTAGATACGGAGTTGAAATGAGGTACCCAAGAAAGTGTCGAGTCCAAGACTATACCAAGGTTTTTTACCTGATTTGAGTATGGTATACTGACATTATTGAACTGAAGAGTTGCAAGTGATAGATTTATATTACCTGTATTTAAATTAATAGAACACATTACTTATCAACAGTACCTTACCTTACATTCATATTCATACTGTATTCTACTTTATTTGATTTTTACGATATAGGTAAGCTGAGTAAAAGAGAACCACAGGTACTTTAAGGCCCGTATTTTTGAACGTCCCTAAAACTACTTTAGGGACAACCGTCGGGATTTTGAATTTTTTTGGCCAATTAAGTATATAAATTGTGACTTATGAATCTCTCGATTCCACTGAGATCATATAATATAGAGGGAACCTTACCTATCTCGAGTTGAACAAATTTATGCGTCCAACTTTGAACAGCTGATGGTCGCTCTTTCAACAAATCCCGGCTTCTGATTGGTTCAATTTATTTGAATTTTTTGTTTACTTCATGTAAAGGCGGACATCTAAACATCTTTAATTTTCACGTCAGATACCAACTCTTATATTACTACATAATAAGTAGAAAATAAGGAAAGTAAAAGAGGAAGCAAAGACAGAAATTACTAATATGTAAGTATGAAAATAGTAAAAATATTATTTCAGAAGAATTAGGTAGTTTAGGTACCCACTCTTTCGCGAGAGAAAAATTACTACAAGTCCGGCATTGATTTTGAAATCAGCTGATGGTCCCTTTTGAACGCAAATCTTGATACATCGGGTTCCCTCTATGTTATATGATCTCAGTGCTCGATTCCGTTTCCGCACAGGCGCAATATTGGGCCCTATTCAAAAGAAGGAAATGCTTTTTCTTCCGAAATCCAAAGGAGTTGCTTCGATCTACAATAAAAAAGTTTTGAGTACAATAAAGAGTTTTTTCTTTTATCAAATATCAAAAGCTTTTGTTTCTATGGAAGTAAAAGGTATATGTCCATCACAAAGCTAAAAATAAAGCTTGCAAACATTTTCTTTGCTCACGAGCAATTACAATTTTTCTATGAAATATGGCCCATTTCGCACAGAGGGTATTTTCACCTCTGTGGAAAATCATCTGTGTTATTGTTTACATTTTCTAATCTTTTCAAAAATAATTTTTGTCTGGTGATTCTTCTTGTTTAATAGTTTTAAATTTCTTTATCCCTTTTAAGAATTTAAACAAGTTTTTTCCGAGATGGAAGCCTATTTGAAAATAATTATTACTTTTCCGATCTCAGCCTTCTCAGCGAAAGAAGTACCTACAATTTATATCTCACAGGCACGTTGAAACTTGATATCAGTGTCGATGGCACGTTAAATTCACCAGTTTTCATTCTGTCGATTATGATAAGCAACGTCCAGCGAATTCAGGACTCGGATGGGTGACCTTTTAAATTTTGGACAATCTTGATGCTAGCTATTCCCGGTCCAACTCAAACTGTGCTATCTATTGTTCAATAATTGAATTAATTTATTAATAAAGAAAAATGTTAATTCATTGTTTTATCACTATCCAATGTTCTCTTTTCAATGTTCTGCATTTTACTTATTTTCTACACAGGTATCTACCAAATGTACTCATTATTCATGATTTCCCAAGCCCTTCAAAGACTTTTTATGCTCGACGGTGTCAGGAGTCACAGTGTCCGAGTGGTCTAGCGCACCAGACTTACATTGAAGTGAGCTGATTTTGAATTCCGGAGGAATTAGACTTTTTTATATCTGTATTTTGGATGTTACGTGGTTCACTAATATCTGGTGTGGAAAAATGAGTATTGGTAGAGACGACCACTTGTGACATACGAGAATAAAAAATGAATAAATATGTTACTTGAAATTTCGTCAACCTACCGACATACGTTGTGATATAAAATCACAAATAAACCAGATAGAGCCAGCGTTGATGGCGCTGTGAACGCACCGGTTCTCGTGGGACCACCAAAGTTAAGCAACGTCCAGATGAAGACTTCGTGATGCTGGCATTTCGACCCAACCCAGGCTGGCTGAAGTTAATGTGGGTAGAAGGTTTGTGAGTTTCCTACGATCGCAGGGTAAAACCCCCATCGTAATATGAAAAAAAAAAAACGAGATAGGTAAATGCTACCTTTGTCCTAAAATGAGGAGGGTACAGTAAAAATATTTTTTTTTTGCATAGGTATATACTTGATTAAAAGATACATATAATATTTTTTATTAATATTTAGAATATAATGACAAATATTAACCTTTCAATAAATACAACATGTCTATTGTAAATTAGTTTGTCCAAACTACTTGTTAGCAAACTTTTTTCTTAATCAGATGTCTTCAGGTCTTTCAGGCTCTATTAGGCCATTCAAAATTAAGGATATCTCTTGAAAGATGTTCGTCTTCCCAAAGAAAATACGTGGATATACGTAGGTATATAAAAAAGCTTTTCTTTCTTTCTTGGCGGTGCAAAATTAGCGTTTTGTTTGTTTCTCGAATATTGCCAGCATAATTATAAGGGATTATCACAAATTTGTTAAAAAGGTTATCTATTTGCTAAATAAATAAAATACAATAATAGTTAGGAAGTAAAATCACTTCCAAGAAATATTATAATGTGTCTTCACGAATTTCAAATATACCGATGAGAAATCACCGGCAGTTGTAATGTGACCAATTTCCGACACTTCAAAATTTCAACAAATTTCATTCACTTTTAGGGTCAGCTGATTGGAAATGCAAAGAAACGTGTTGTTTATTTATATTTATATCTACATCTTTCTGGCTGAAATGGTGTCTGCTCATGCGCTGAGCTGCGCTCAAGATTTGTGAGAAGCGTTCAAAACTTAAGTTCAAAATAAATTCTGTCTCTGTGGCTGATATGATTCACTGCGCACGCGTATCCGGACCACTCACACTAAATTTGTTTTAGGGTCGTTCAAAAATACGGGCCTAAGAGATACTTTTAATGATAAAGTTGTTGACATTATAATTTGTGAAATGATAACCACATCCTGAATGATCAAAAAATATGACAAAAAAATAATACGATTATACATCATACTTTTTTAATGCTTTTTTTACCAAACAAACATACAACCAAGGCCGTGGAAAGTTTCAGTTTTTTTTTTCCTTAAATAAAACAAACAAATTAACTTGGCAAAATTGAACCTCACCTTGCGGTATTTTACATATTTATTGATATATTTAGGCACAGCTCGTATTTTTTGTTCCATTATTACTTCGACGAAAACAATTTTTTTGTCTATAAGTTCGACTGTTTATATTGACCACTTTATTGGGGGGGTTTCCCTTATCTTATCTGTGGACCCGTTTCCGTTACAAGCTGTCTATAGGTGGATTAAACTGCAAAAAAGTGGTTATTTAAAATTTCCAGGTCTTGTTTCTGTAGAATTGATAACAGATCTCTTCTTTCTGTCGGTCAACCACCTGTACAACTTGGATTTATTTAGCACTCGTAACTTCTAGTTTATCGATTTGATTCCTTTGGTATACTTGTGATAATAAATTGTTGATCATTTACATTTTGTTTTTAGATCTAGTTTATCAAGACTGGTTCTTGCTCTAACGTCTTTGACACTTCTGACGAAATTTTGTTTGCTCTTTTTTTTTAAGATTACAGCTACAGTGGTTTGAGGAATTTCCAGATTTTCTTTGACATTACTGGTAGACTGGTTTTAAACTAACCCATTCATTTTTGCCATTAATGGTTCACGGTGAAGTATTGCAAATTCCCACTAAATGGTATAATAAATAAAAAAATTAATATTCCAAACAACAGACTAAGACCAATGCCTGCCCTTCTTTTTGAGACACCAGAATTCAATTTTCAATCCCCAAGCGCATCAGCCATGGACCATGGTATTTTACAAGAAAAAATAATAATAGAGAAACACTCTCTTGTTCTGTAAATTTGATGTTTCATAAAAATCCACAGTTTTCAGTAATTGCATACCAAATGAAGTTCATTTGGTATGTCTTAAACAGTGTAAATCTGTAGACAGTATTAAAAAAAAAAAAAAAAAAAACATTTTTAATATTTTTAATTTATGAACAGCCCTGATTTCTCAAGCAGAGCACGAGGGAAATCGAATATTCATACCACAACAGAATTTGCACATCAAATCTCCTCCCCCCTATTAACCCAGATACATGGCAAATATGACAATGCAAAAAATGTTATTAACACGGGATCAGTTATGTTCTTCACACAGGGGAACGAGCGGTGTGTTTTTTATTTCATAAAAAATGTCAATTTGCATATTTTTTGCATTTCTTTTTTATCGTTATGCAAAATCTCATTCAATTCCAATTTGGTGGAAACCAGATGGCGATGTGTGAGCGGAACATGTGGAACAAGAAGCATGGGTCGGTGCAGACACATTAACAGTCAAGTGGTTGTACTGTACCGGATTATTCACAGGAATTTTATTGGAGATAAAATAACTTGATGTTTTGATGTTCGTTATGTTGTTTTGTTAAAAATAAAGTTGGTTATTCTAAAACTTGTAATCCACGATATTATTTTTGGGGACCGACCTCTGTAGTTTGATCGATAAGGCGGCGGACTTGTAACTTGTAACCTGGAGGAGTTTGAGTAGTTGTGTTTTCAACAGTTCAATTGCGAGCATATATTATTGTGAATACCTAAATAATAAGGTACTTTTAGTATTTAGTACTATTATTATTACTAAAAATATAAAAAAACTTCACCCAGCCTATCCAGGCAATGTGGATAGCTGATATACGATTACCAGTGAATGGAGGGTAACACCCCCGTCCCGATCAGGACGTTAAAACAAAATAGAATTGTTGGCGTTAGGAAGGGCATCCAGCTGTAAAAAACGTGCTCCACCTCAACCATGAGGTTGAACAATGCCGACCCCAATAGTAGCATAAGCTAATATGCGATAAATGCAAGGGAATATGTACTTTTTAGGTCTTTAATTTTGTAAAAAAAAATAAACTGTTGGGATAATGGACTTCATGTCTCGAGCCAACAGTATTAATAAAACAATAAATTTAATGTACCTACTAAGTAAATTGTAAAGAAATTTACTTTTTCATTAAAGTCCACAGTAAATATGGTACTCAGGCTACCCTAGACCCTAGGGTAACCTGAGTACCGAATTTATAGTGAAATATACGTAGACCCTAGGATTACTAGGATAGCGTGGTACCCAGGCTACCCTGGGGCCCTAGGGTAGCTTGAGTATTACGCCGAATAATGTAACCATGTTAGCAAATGTAAGCAGCTTCAACGGAGTCTGGGGTCGAGGGTTAAGGGTATAGTTCAAAGGTCAGGGTCCTCGTTGTGACCGCCTTCTAACTAACTAAATACCTTTCAGGGGTAACGTTAAACATTACAGGTATTAGTTTAACACAACAAATAGTTCGTTTTGTTGTGTTAAAAAGAGATGGACTCCACACCTATGAACTTATATGGGTTTGATGGCAGAGATTGCATCAGGCAATAAAGCCCTTTGTCAATATTATTTTAGCCAATAAATAGTTACTTTTATCGTTATTATTATAAATCATTTACTTTTTGGTCCACCAAGTAACGCCATTAACGACATCGCATTTTGGGTCCTTTTTGCGACGATCTTTCTTGCCATCTTTCATCTGGCCCTTCGCTTTCTTTCCATCTTGTTTATTGTCATCATTCGTTTCAACTATGTTTGTGCCATCCTCCATGCCTATGTCATCAGTCGTGTCATCGTTCCTGTTGCGTTTGTCATCCTTTCCACAATCATTCAGATTCTTCCCAACTTCCTCGAGCTTTGCAATCACCATCTGTTCTAACTTGGCTAGGTTCATCATTTTCACGTTTTCCTCGTCTATCTTGCGAAGTACCTGGAGAAAAGACATTGATAGTCAAGTGGTAATCGAGGTAGCTTCTAGGGGTCCGTGGGTTCGAATCCCACCAAGTGCATGAATTTTTCTCATTAATTTGAGTTTGAGAGTTAGGTGGTAGATAATTCTTTGAGTATTAACCTCGCCTAGTGGTTACCTTTTAATAAAGAGTATTATTATTATTTTTATTTTATTATTATTATTACTAGACGGCATCTGAACGCTACGACCGACGCGACGGTACTGATCAATCATCCCATTCTCGATATGAACTTAGCTATTAAAAAGGATGTTAAATTCCAAAACATCAAACTTAAACACCACTAAGGCCCAAATTATGAAACAAGATAAGATTTACCAATTCTACTCTATCCCTTAACACGCCCTCTGTTGAGAATCTCAACCAATCACAGCGCACTTATATCAGCTGTTAAGTGATAGCGTCTTCATTTGAATCGGTACATGCAAAAACGACATCAGTCACATTTTTTTGGAAAATGGGGTTTTCATAGATTTTGGATATCGGAAGGTAAACGCACAATTCTATATCAAAACCACATCACTCGGCTACTTCCTTCCCATGTAAACAAGTTTCTATAATTTTCGTTCCATGCAAGAACGACATAGATCCGGGATTGATGCAGTTCTTGCATGTACTCTGTAGAAAAATCTCAAAAACGTTAAGAGCTAGAGACTTGAAATCTGGTATGAAAATTAATTTTATACACCAGACAAACCACGAAACTTTAGGTTAAAAACGGCCGCAAAATGCGGCCGCAGGGCCGCAAATATTGGCCGCAAGCGCCGCTTCTTTAAATTGGTTAAAAATACAAAAAAAGTTAGAGAACAACATTTTCTTAGATTAAAAAAATAATACCTAGGGGTCTCTTCTAATAATTTTCTTGATATCTTGAACTTTTTGGACCACGGCCCAAATTTACCGATGTCTTGGGGGGGACCCGCTTGGACTAACTTTTTTTATTGTTCATCCTGTATGGGGATTGTGACATGTCAAATCCAATGATTTTGAATTGCTGATTACGAATTTGGCATTGATTTGCAGCTGTTACCGTTGAGTCACGAGTGGCGAAGTTCGACTTCTTTTCGGGGATAAGGAAAGTCGTGTGATGTTTACACCAGATTTTTTTTATATATATAATTTAAATGATTCATATTTTTTTTTGTTTTTGTTTGAAATAACAATAAAATTCGAAGTGTGCGTGTGTTATTATTTATAATATTTTCGATATTTGCAAAAACAGCATCATTCCACGACCTTTGAACGGCTATTTCTTTGAAATGGTACTACATATCTGACCAAAAATTAAATAGAATGGTTTCTTTTGGCAAGTCCTCACGATTACATATTTTTTCTTTTTTTTTCTTATGGACAAAGAACGAATAGGAAAGTTTTTTTTTGATTTTCCAAAAGTTTACTCTTTTGGAATGATGTCGTTTTTGCATGTACCGATTCATTTATATCAGCTGTTAAGTGATAGCGTCTTCATTTATATCAGCTGTTAAGTGATAGCGTCTTCATTTATATCAGCTGTTAAGTGATAGCGTCTTCATTTTTATCAGCTGTTAAGTGATAGCGTCTTCATTCATTTATATCAGCTGTTAAGTGATAGCGTCTTCATTTATATCAGCTGTTAAGTCATAGCGTCTTCATTTACATCAGCTGTTAAGTGATAGTGTTTTCATTTACATCAGCTGTCAAGTGAAAGTGTTTTGGATTAACAAATCCTCGATATATAATCCTGTTTCATAATTCGGCCCTTAGCTATTCGAGTCAAATCCATGACAGCTCCGTTTCTCCGTTGTATAATATGTTATACAGCTACAAATCCCGGTTTAGATATGACCTCTACAGTTATTGTCAAGGTGAAAGAAGGTTATAGTGTCCTCTAAATAAGATGACCAAATAACCGCCACCTCTGTAGTATGAGTTCGTTCCTTGATTCAGGGATATTATAGAAGTAATCACTATTCAGTCTTTTCATCACATCAGTATCAGTATAAAATCAGTATAAAAAGAAAAGTGAGAAGTTGTACTAGTTATGGTACATGGAGAAGTTGTACATAATATCGCCTTATTTATACTGCCCGATTAAGACTATGAAGTCCCATTATTTCAGCAGTAAGCCCGTGACGTATCATTATGTGGTAAAAATCCCAAATGGGAGGATAACTTGTCATGTCCCGGCTGGGTTCTTAAGATTCACAGAGTGCCGCCTTTACCACTGAGCTACCGGTACATTTACCGAACATTCAGTTATGGTCTCCTCTATAAGATAGAGTGTTACAAAACGTCTATGTTCTGAAACTTAAATATTTTATTGTTGATAAATCATAGTACAAAGGCCTCATCGAGCCCTTGGTTGACAGGAAATGTGCCAAGTATGGCCGTTGCATTGCCTCTTTGGACGGCCAAAGCAAGTCTCTGTTTGAAATAAAATGCAGATTCACCTACCTGGTCGTAATCTTCGACTCGCACCGAATCCTCGTTGATGAAGTCCACCAGTTGCTCCACCAGAGGGGAGCTGAGTTGGGGCGGGCCGACTTGTTCCGCTATGTTCACCAGATTGGCGAATGCTGAGTACGCAATGTCCACGCCCCCCTTGTGTATGAATTCGAGCAGTCTGAGTCGCTTCGGCTCGGGAATGTCGAAGGATTGGGCCAGTTGCACATCTTTGAGTGGGTTCAATTTGCAGCCTTCTCTGCAGAACAAGGGCGCCATATTTTGCAAATTCGTAAAAAAAAAAAATCAAATAAAAAGAAATAGGTAAAATACAATACTGAAATTTTTTGTATAGGTAGACAATTTAAAAAATATTTCATGTAATAGAATAGAATTTTTTCTGAGTAATGCCTTGATGCAGTGGCTATTTTTTTTTTTTTTTAATTTATTTGTTTATATAGTAACAGGACAACATATAGTACAAAGGTATTTTTCCTAAGCCAAAGCTTCTAAGAAAATAAGTATAAACTGGTTGGGGTCCCACAAGAGAAGCCCCAATCCTCACACCGACTTCTTTTATATCTATTGTAGTGGTTATCTCTTAAGTAAATAATGGGATCAAAAACCCAAATGAGAGGATAACTTGTACTGTCTGGGTTTCGAAACCGCTATCTCTGGATTACCTGCCAGACCGACGACGCGACGCCTGGAGCACAGATCTTTTCAATACCTGTTTATGGCACCCTTCGACAGCATGTTGAAAACATTAGTTCTCTGTCACAAGTTTAGCAACGTACAGCGATGTTCGGATTTGGATGAGTGACCATTCATATTCGAACCCTCTTAGTACTGGCTACTCCCGGACCAACCCACAGGCAGGGTGAGGTTATTGTGGCTGCTTTGTGAGTTTCCAGTGAATAGCGTGTAGCAAAGGCCCCATCTCAATTGACCTAGACGTTTCAGAGCCGTTGAGAAAAAAAACTGTTTAGGTGGTTGACAAAAACGTCTTAATAATAATAACACTCTTTAGTGGAAGGTAACCACCAGGCGAGGTAAATGCTCAAAGCATTTTCTACCACCTTACCCTCAGAGTCTTATTATAATGTGGTCACAAACCTGGATTACTAGACTAGCACGTTAATCTCTCGACTATCAGTGCACGGTCTTCTTTTCTCTCGTTGACTTCGGAAGTAAAGTAGCAGTGTTGAAACTGAATCTTACTAGTTTTTATCTCTTTGCTTTTTATGTTTCCTGTTAATTTTTTCAAACTACATAGTATCAAGCTTATAATCTTGTGCAAATTCTCAGAACACTCCATGGCTTCTTTGCTAATCTCGAAGAAACTTATCTGTCGCATTTGTTCATGAATTCAGCAACATTACTAGCTAGAGGATATTGTTTCTGAAGAAGTACAATGTATACATGTTAATTTTTTAATACAAATGGAAAGATAAAAACGAAAGAGATTAGGTACTAAAGGGTTGGGTGGAAGAGATTGTCAAAGGCAATAACCCCGCCCTTTAGTTAGGACATATATTATGTATATATTTTTTTTTCTTCTTCTCTTATATTGTATATTAATTTGTAATTATCTGTGTTGTATATAATAATAAAATTATGTCCAAATAAAGTGTAAATAAATAAAGTTATTTTAACGCACAGAAATAATAACTTTTGTTTGTTAACCGACCTCAGTAGCTTGAACGATAGCGTGGCGGACTTGTATTCTGGAGGTCGGTGGTTCAAGTTCTGGTTTCAGCGTAGATTTAGTAAAGCGGGTTTAGGTAGTTGTGATATCACGAAAGTGATAACTCAAATATGATAACTCTTTTTTCAACATAATAACTTTTGTTACTGTCGAAAAAGACAGGATTAGGTAATAAGATAAGACAAACAGTCAGGAAGTCGCTAATTCATTTAGAATTACCTAGGTTCACTAAATTTAGAATTCATATAGAATCATTCTAAATTTAGAATTCATTTTTACAAAATTCATTCAGAATTACCTAGGCTGAACTGAACAGGGTGATTCATTCTTCAGGAATTGTCATTAATTCTTCATCTTTATTCTTTCTTTCTTTTTCAATTGTTATTTTAACTATTTGCGTACGTACTTCTGTATAAATATCGCACATTAAAACATTCACATCTTCTTTTCTTTCTTTATTTTCAATTGTTATTTTAACTATTTGTGTACACTGTACATACTTCTGTACATATCGCACATTGAACCATATCTTCATTAATCATTCGTCCTATGGAGACAATTCCTGTGAGCACCGTTCACAACGTGGAAAAGTGGCGGCTGAGAACATTGCCAAAACCCCAAAGGTGTTTCCCCATCAGAATCACGATGGGACACCAAGGGGAATATGACCACGGGAGAGAATACGTTGGTCAATCATGTCCACCGACTATTTTTATTTTTAGAAACCCTAGCTATAAGTTTCATTATGTAACTTATGTATAATGTATTGTAAAATATGTCATAAATAAAGAATTAAATTAAATTAAACTAATATCCTCCCCACATTGTGAACAGAACAACACCAGGAGACTTGATCATAGATCCGCTCCTGGTGTAATACCCTCTCGGGGGTGCCTCACGCCCCCGAGAGGAGATACCTGAGAGAATTAACTGTCTCTAAGGAAAAATAACCTCTTTATAAAAGAAAAATGGGGACAAGAGAAGAAAGTTTGACTGTAAAGCGAAGTCCAGCGAACTCTTAAGTCCAGGTTTGACTGTAAAGCGAAAAAGGGGATATCCTTTTTTTCTGTTCTAATGATCTCTTCAACGACCATTTTTTTATATATAATTTTTTTAGACCACATTAGGTCCTCCCAAACATGGCCCTGCCTCGTTCGTATCCCGCCGAGAGGCATCATAATGGTCCTATCTGCATGCAAGCATTCTAGTCTGGAATTCTCATTTGCGAGACATATTCTGATCATTGCCCTCCCCCCCCCCCCAATGATCAGAATAGCCAGACGAAGGTACATAAAAAAAACCTTGTTATTAATCTAGTACATAATAAATATTAAGTTTTTCTTAACAGAACTTTTTTTTAAAAGCATAAAAATATTAACATGAGACTTGAACAACCGACTTCCAGTTTTCAATGTCACAAAAGATCTGTTTAAGGTCGCAGTGACAAAGAGCTTTCGTAGCCAACAGCCCTACTTATGTCAATACCAATCGGTGGTATACCTCCTCTCTGATGAGTGAGCAGTGACACAATAGTTCCTCATTTAGGTGCTGAGTCAGATTTTGAATACAATTTTTTGTTGTCTCTGGTGTTCGAACAGGGGACCTTCTGCTTGGCAAGCGAATAGCTAATCGTGCACTCATATTGGTTGAAGTTCTAGGGTTGCAATGCGATCGTAAATTTCAGACCTTGAAACCTAGTTTATTATCTCAATATCTTATTTTAAAAGATATTATTATTGTGTTAATCACGAAGTGATAGGTATCACAACTTCTCAAACTCGCTTTCCTAATTATTTGCTTGACTTGTAACTTGAACCACCAATCTCCAGAATACCTACAAATCCGCCCCTTAAGCGATCAAGCTATATTGAGGTGTGTCATCATTTCTATCAATCATTGCTTTAGCCACACTTCACCGTCCAACATTTTTAATTTTGTTTCAATTACAATGTTTATCAAAAAATTCATCTCAAAAGACACGCCCCTTTTGGTTTGCTCAAACAAAGGCTTGGCAAAATGTGCAAGAGTCTAATGGTCAATAGCCTGTTTTATTGTGATGGCGAAAATGATAAAATGTTTTGAGAACAGTCCACAAACTGCAAATGTACGAATTAAATGATGGGGTTAATGCCTTTTTTATCATCATTGCTAATTTTCTTTTTAATGGAATGTCTTTTTTTACAACATTACCAAAGAAACAATGTTTTATGGTTTTTTTTTTTTATCAATTCATAATACCTTTTTTTTTTCAAATAACCATTATGTAAGAATAATAATTGTGTCCATTATGATTATTAATTTGTTTTTAATTGGTGATGAGTCAATAATTTTAAGTGTCTTTTGCTTGTGGTTTTTAGTCTGTTTTTTTTTTTTATTGAATTTTTTACTGTTGCCCGACGATTTTTTTTTGACAAAATTATGATTGCTAACGAAGGTGATGAGAAAGAAAAGAAACAGCACTAAGTTAATAATATCATATGATATATAAAAGTCACCACCGGCCTTAGTAGCTTGATCGATAAGGCGGTGGACTTGTAACCTGGAGGTCGGTGGTTCAAGTCCCGGTTACAGCGTGAATTTAGTAAAGCGAGTTTGAGTAGTTGTGACATCACGACAGTGATAAACACAAATTTGATAACTTAAAAAAAAAAAAAAAAAATGTCACCGTGTCCTAGTGGAGTAACCAGGGTTCGATCTCCGACAGTGTAGTAGATTTTATATCCTTTAGGTATTTGGACCATTATGTGTTGTAGCTTGTAGCCTCCCCCCTTTTTTTAAAAAAAAAGAAAAAAAAAGAAGGTAAGTGTGCCCCGGAACCGCTTTCGCATTACTTCAGGGCACTTTACCTTTACATCCATGTCATTCCGGAAACGGGAAATTTCGGTCAGAAATTTCCGCTCCGGCCGGGATTCGAACCCGTAACCTCCGGGTCAGTAACCATTGCTCTTAACCACTGAGCCACGGAGGTTGGCTCCCCCCCGATGGGCGAGAAGTGACATACTTCCCATTTATGTGCTTGGGTTAACACGAGCGCACAATCCCTTACAAACACCACTGTCGCCGAAAATTCAATATTAAATTTATTCATATTATTAAACCAACAAAATGAGACTTTTTTACTGCTAGCAAATAAGACTCTTCAGTCCTACTCCGGCAGTATGAATAAAGTATTTGTAATCAAATTTCTGTCGGCTCTA
Organism: Bactericera cockerelli; assembly: GCA_024516035.1. Taxonomy (NCBI): domain Eukaryota; kingdom Metazoa; phylum Arthropoda; class Insecta; order Hemiptera; family Triozidae; genus Bactericera; species Bactericera cockerelli. The sequence continues at coordinate 6,905,983 of CM044961.1, read as the reverse complement.
GGATTCGTGATTATCTTCTCGGACCTTCCGCATGTCAAGCGGTTTTGACATCGATATATCGGTAAAATGAATATTTTTGAATCGATGTACCGATATTTTTGGTAGTAGTGGTTAACGCGCTAGTCTGGTAATCCAGGTAGCTCGATATATCGGTAATGTGAATCTTTTTGACCCGATATATCGGTAATATGAATGTTTTTGAAACGATATATCGGTACCGATATTTTTGGCAAGTGGTTAAGGCGCTAGACTAGTAAGCCAGGTAGCTCGATATATCGGTAAAATGAATATTTTTGAATCGATATATCGGTAATATGAATATTTTTGGCAGCAAGTGGTTAACGCGCTAGTCTGGTAATCCAGGTAGGTTGGTGATCCGTTGGTTCGAATACCACCCAATGCGCATGAATTTACTCATTTATTTGAGTTTGTGACCACATAATATGAAGACTTTTGGGGTTAGGTGGTAGAAAATGCTTTGAGCATTAACCTCGCCTGGTGGTTATCTTCCCTTATATTGCGTGCGGCGTCACCCCCTAGCGGGTGACGGCAACTTTTCCGCAGGGCCGGTGGCAATCACTAGCGGGTGACACTGAAATGTTTGAAAATACACTGTCAACCTCTCACAGTTGCCACTACTGTGTTATTGTAAATGTGATCTAAAACTTCAGGCTCTGACGATCCTTTCGGTATTCGTAGGACTTGCGTACCGTGAAGTCTAATCCTGTGGTGAGTGAAATTAATGTATAAAGAAAAAAAAAGTTATATCGCCGGTCCTGGGTAACAACCTTGAAATTACTATCCGCACGCAATGTGTTAAGAGTATTTAAATATATGTAGAATCATTTTTTTTCTCCTTTTATATTGTTTACCCACTATGAGTAAGAGATCAAAGAAAACTATTTTTAAAAAATGAAACTACCCCACAAAACCAGAGAACTGTATCCCCTTAGTGTGGGGTAGTCGCGCTAAATATATGTCACCATTTATACCTATTATGTACAATAATTAATGCAAATGAGTTATACAAAATACAAAAATTAAAAAGTGTTATTATTATAGGCGATTTAATATATCGGCGATACCGATACATCGAAGTAGTACAGAATGGAAGTAAAGAAAGAAATTCAAAATTCTGCCTTACGGAAAAATCACCATCCATTTCTTTACTATCATCATAGGGTGGCGTCATCGTGAACGATGGTAGCCAGACAGTGGAGGAATGACTCTGCACTGCACTTCTACCCCTGTCTTTACAAGGAGGCTAATAATTGGCAAGGGCCCCCAGAACCAAGCCAATGCTGGTCTGCTCCCTGTTTATAGTCCCCCCAACCTGTTTATAGTTTACTATTTCGATATTTTCAGGTCGATAGCTATCTCTCTAATCGTGCGCTCTCCCGATTTCCATTCCAGGTGGGTCTCTACTCCTCCATTCTTCGATATTTTCAGGTCGATAGCTATCTCTCTAATCGTGCGCTCTCCCGATTTTCATTCCCCAGGTGGGTCTCTACTCCTCTTTCGTGGCCTGTTTCGTGTACACCATCCTGGGGTCCTGCAAGGACTGCCCCATCGGCCCGACGGCCATCATGTCCATTTTGACTCGGGAGAACTCGCACGGGTTCGGGCCGCAGTTCGCCATCTTCCTCGCTTTCATGTCCGGAATCGTTCAGCTCCTCATGGGTGTCCTACAGTTGGGTGAGTCTGCCCTAATAAACAGAAATGTACATGGGTGTCCTACAGTTGGGTAAGTCTGCCCTAATAAACAGAAATGTACTAGATGTACATGGGTGTCCTACAGTTGGGTAAGTCTGCCCTAATAAACAGAAATGTACTAGATGTACATGGGTGTCCTACAGTTGGGTAAGTCTGCCCTAATAAACAGAAATGTACTAGATGTACATGGGTGTCCTACAGTTGGGTAAGTCTGCCCTAATAAACAGAAAAAGATCTGCTAGATGTACACAATGTTTTTTTTTATTTATTAATTTATTGTTATTAATTTGTTGTTGTTGATTGTTTTGTAAAAAAAATAAAGTGTAAATTAATAAATGAAAACCCTGTACAGTGCACTGGTAGTCAAGTGGTTAACGCGCTAGTCTGGTAATCCAGGTAGCGTAGGGTTCCATTGGTTCGAATACCACCCGGTGCATCAATTTTTCCGCGTTAATTTGAGTTTGTGACCACATATTAATAAGACTCTGAGGGTTAGGTGGTAGAAAATGCTTTGAGGATCAACCTCGCCTTGTGGTTACCTTCCACTAAAGAGTAGGTATTATTATTACTTTGTACACTAGCCGGAGGGCCGAAATTTAAAACAGTACTAGTATAATTAATAATATCTCCTTATTTATTAATACTGCCCAATTAGGACCAATGAGTCCCATTATTCCATCAGTAAGCCAAAGATGTATTATTATGTGGTCAAATCCCCAAATGGGAGGATAACTTATCATGTCCCGACCAAGGGGCCTCAACGGAGTGTCGAACATCGTCTATATCCTAAGTGTAGGGTCTAGGTTCAGGCTCCTTGGAGCCGCTTCCTAAGTAGGCAGCCAAAAGGAGGACCCTGGGCCTATACCCTAGACCCGAGACCATGGTAGTTACAGCTTGATACAGATCATATTTTCGGGACTCCATTATGGCCGCTCACATTCAACATAATTCGATTATTATCATTTTTAGTGCGCGAACACAACACAACGGAGGCCTAGATCCTGGACCCTGGGGTAGAGTCAGTACCTCTTAAAATAATCTAACCATGCTATTAAATAATAATAATAACTAGTAGAAGGTAACCACCAGGCGAGGTTAATGCTCAAAGCATTTTCTACCACTTAACCCTCAGAGTCTTATTACTATGTGGTCACAAACTCAAATTAATGAGGAAAAATTCGTGCACTAGCTGGAATTCGAACCAACGGATTCCTACGCTACCTGGATTACCAGACTATCGTGTTATACACTTGACTACCAGTGGTCTTGAGAAAACAAGAGACACAACAAACATAGCATCTTTTATCCATATGTTTTGGCAATGGAAATTTTAGTTTTTGAGGTTATCATAATTATTAAGAGACTAGGGTTTAAATGTAAGCGGTCTCAACGGAGTCCCGAAAATGGTCTATATTAATCTGCAGGTACCAGGGTCTGGGGTCTAGGGACTCTAGGGTGCTCCTTTGTGGCCACCTACCAGGACTCGAACCAGCGACCTCGAGATCACAAGACCACTGCCTTAAGAATGTATCTACTGTTAAAATCTACTGTTAAAAATGTATCTTAAGAATATTAAATCTATATACAAAATGCCTGTTTAAATTTGAAAATAAACAAGACCTTGTTTAGACTGCTGAAATAAAGGGATTTTTTAGTCTCACCTCGATAGTATAGACAAGGTAATTTCTATTCTATTCTATTCTATACTGTGTCAAGTTCCATACCGTTAGCTAAATACTCGTAATACGTAAGGAGAAAGCTCGGTGTGGATTTTGTTGCATCTTTGCCTCAAGCACGATTCGAACCTATGACCTCCGGGTCACAAGGTCTTGACTGATCAAGCCGATTACTTAATTATAACGGGGATCTGCATAATAATTTATTCAACATGACGTAAGCCATGCAACTTTTTCAGCTAGTGTTTTTTTTATTTTATATTATTTAGCACTTTATTAGATAAAGAAAAACATAATTATGTAATATACAAATAATTATTTTAACAATTAAAAAAATGGAAACAATATATACCTACAATAAAAAGAAGAAAGAATAGAAAAATATATAAACATAATTAGTCGTATGTCCTAACTAAAGGGCGGGGTTATTGCCTTTGGCAATCTCTTTCACCCAACACTTTATTTAACCGCCGGAGTAGGACTAAAGAGTCACTTTTTCTTAGCAGTACAAAGTCCAGTTTATTGGTTTAATATTATGTAACCGTCGTGATATGACTATGCAGTCGGTTGAAAGCGACGTTAAACCCAAATGAAAAAAAAACACTATGGAACATACAAATCTAAGTACAATAATTTAATAAATTGGTGCATTCATCTATAGTTATAAAAGAGAGTTTCACTGACTGACTGACTCACTCACTCACTGATTCATCACTGTTTCTCCGAACTGGTAAGTCCTAGGAAGCTGAAATTTGGTAGGTAGTTTTGTCTTATAGTCTAAATGTGCAATAAGACGGGATTTTTCGAAATTCCCACTACAACACCTGCCATTGGCAAAAAAGGATTTTTTGATTTCACGGCCATGCCTCGGTCCGCAAAGCGGGCGACAGCCCGCTAGTACACCCACTAGTACATTATAAACCGTCAAAAAAAAAAAAAAAAAAAAAAAAAACACGTAAATTTAAAAGAGAAAAGAAAAAGAAATGTAGTACATGGCCTCCTCTTTTTTTGCAATCCGTCAAGGGAAAAGTGTGAGTAGGAACTGAGGATTCAGAAGTTAATACAAATGTGTAGTATATGAGAGAGAGACAAAAAAAATAAAACATATTTCAAGAATATAATAAAAATTAAAATTTATCATAATTTGTGTTTATCACAATAGCTCAAATTTGCTTTAGGCACCAAATTTTTGCCAAACCTGGCACTCGAACCACCAACCTCCAGATTACCATGTCTACCAAATTATTGATCAAGCCACCGGTTACTCTTTTTTTAATGATGTTTCGTTAAAATAATATAATATGTTGGCATCTAAAAAAAATATTTTTGTTATTAATTATATTTCATATTTGTGTTAATCACAAATGTTATATCACAACTACTCAAACTCGGTTAGTAAATATTTGCTTGACTCGGAACTTGAACCACCGTCCTCCAGGTTACAAGTTTCCCGCGTTATCAATCAAACTACTGAGGTCGGTTAATTACTCATATTTATGTTATTAGACCAATCTTTTTATTATTACTATTACTTTTGGAATTGCTGGGGAAAATCCCATTTTTATAAAATGATAAAAAAACGTTATGTTGGTGAACCATAAGATAATGTTTTCGTGCCAATTGAATCAGAGTCTCTGTTATTGATCGTTTTTCCAAGAAAAGAAAGATCTCTAGATTGCTGGATGGGTGTTTTTTTTATTTTAATATAACTATTATTTTCTGGGATTGCTGGGGAAAATCCCATCTTTATAAAATGATAAAAAAACGTTGGTGAACCATAAGATAATGTTTTCGTGCCAATTGAATCAGTCTCTGTCATTGATCGTTTTTCCAAGAAAGAAAAGATCTCTAGATAAAAACGTGCGAATACGTAAAAACCCACAGTAGGATATTTTTTTTTTTTGCGTCTCTTTCAACTGTGTGGTCATAATTATCACGACGAGGGGTTTTACCCTACATTCACTGAAAACTCACAAACAAGTTACTCAAATTACCCTCACCCAGCCTGAAAGTGGCCGGGAATAGCCAGCATTACGAGCGTTTGATTTTAAATGGCCTCCCATCCAAGTCCTAACCCCGCTGGATGTTGCTTAAATTTAGCCATCGCATCGACTCTGTCTAAAAGCGAATCTTAATTTATTTCTAAACAATAATAATAAAACTCTTTAGTGGAAAATAACACCAGGAAAATGGAAAATTCATGCTCAAAAAATTTTCTGCCACCTAACCCTCAGTGTTTTAAAATTATGTGGTCACATACTCAAATTGAATACACCAGTTCTCAGTCAGTCACTGAAGTCAAGCAACGTCCAGCGAGGCTAGGACTTCCCGGTTGTTGGCAATTCCCGGCCCTACTCAGGCAGTGGCGTAGCCAGGGGTAGAGGGTTTTTGGAAACAACCCCCCCCCCTCCCCCCCCGAAATTTCCAAGAAACCCCAGCAAAGATGGAATATACGTCAGGCGAGATTTATGAACCCCCCTCAAAACCCGCCCCGAAATCCCCTCATAACCCCCCCCCCCCCGAAATGTAGGTTAGCTACGCCACTGCACTCAGGCTGGGCGAGATTAATTTGAGTAGCTGTGGTTTGTGAGTTTCTAGCGAATAGAGGGTAAAGCACTCGTCGTGATATGACCTTGTAGTTGAAAGCGATGTTAAACCCAAAATAAAGAAGAAAAATGAATGGGTGAGTAGAAGAACCAGGAATGTCGACTTTTCAGGAAAGCAAAAATAAGACAAATATTATCATGCTAATGAGTATGCTTCCCCCACTTTAAAATCGAAAAAAATTATACTTTTAAGGGGTATTTCTCCTTCATATTCACAGAGATGATAGAAAAGAGTACATTCCTTCTTATTCTACGAAGAAAAAAAAATCGATTTTTGACATACCTGGTTCTTCTACTCACCCATTCAAATATGTTCTTACTCTACAGATTTCCTCATCGATTTCATCTCCGGCCCAGTCTCGAAATAATAATCGATTTTTGACATTCCTGGTTCTTCTACTCACCCATTCAAATATGTTCTTACTCTACAGGTTTCCTCATCGATTTCATCTCCGGCCCCGTTCGAAATAATAATCGATTTTTGACATTCCTGGTTCTTCTACTCACCCATTCAAATATGTTCTTACTCTTCAGGCTTCCTCATCGATTTCATCTCCGGCCCCGTTCGAAATAATAATCGATTTTTGACATTCCTGGTTCTTCTACTCACCCATTCAAATATGTTCTTACTCCTCAGGCTTCCTCATCGATTTCATCTCCGGCCCCGTCTCGGTCGGCTTCACCTCGGCCGCGGCCATCATCATCGCCACCTCCCAGATCAAGGACTTGCTCGGCCTCTCCTACACCGCGTCCCGCTTTGTCGACGTGTGGGATCAGCTGTCCCACCACATCAGGGAGACGTCGCCGGGAGACGCCGTGTTGGGGATCTCCTGCATGGTCATCCTGCTTCTGCTGAGGGTGAGTGTGCACTGGTAGCAGGGCCGTATTTAAGGGGGGGGGGCCCACGGGGCCCGGGCCCCCCCTCAAAATTCTCACTTGAACGCAGTCTCTCGTCCCGGGCCCCCCTGCCTTGGATGTTTTTCTAGGTACATTACATATCTACATACGTACATCTTGATTCCTAAAAACAGTAAAATCCAACTACATTACAACATAATTATTATTATACTATTTGGGCTCCCCCTCTGACGAAAATCCTGGATACGGCCCTGACTGGTAGTCAAGTGATTAACGCGCTGGACTGGTAATTCAGGTAACGTAGGGATCCGTTGGTTCCAATCCCACCCTGTGCATGCACTGAGAAAAAAAACTATCCTGGACATTCATCCTTGAATAAATGTTAAAATATAAGGATGATAGATACTTTAATTAGTATATTATACACTTCATTATTACAATGTAACAATGTAACTTGTATCGTTGTCTTAGTGTGCATGGACAAATAATCTTTTCTTAAAGTAATCCCGATTCCATCTTCGTTTAAGGATAACTTACTAGCTAACAAGGATGTCTTTTTTCTCAGGCACTGGTAGTCAAGTGATTAACGCGCTGGACTGGTATGCCAGGTAGCGTAGGGATCTGTTGGTTCCAATCCCACCTAGTGCATGATTTTTTTCCTCATTAACTTGAGTTTATCACCATTTAATAATAATTAATAAATAATAAGACTCTTAGGGTTAGGTTGTAGAAAATGCTTTGAGCATTAACCTCGCCTGGTGGTTACCTTCCACTAAAGAGTGTTATTATTACTCAAATACCTACCCAAATTGACATTATTTTATGTGTTTTGAATCCCACCCAGTGCATGAATTTTTCCTCATTAATTTGAGTTTATCACCATATAATAATAAATAATAAGACTCTGAGGGTTAGGTGGTAGAAAATGCTTTGAGCCTTAGCCTCGCCTAGTGGTTACCTTCCTCTAATGAGTGTTCTTATTATTATTATTTACATTCCCAAAATGACACTAGTGACAGGTTTAATTTCAAAAGCACAAAAGCTGCCCTGACTTTTCATGATGACACCTTATCTTTTGACATGAAAAATGTCCAGAAAATTCCTAGTGTTCCCTGTTCCATTGACATTAAATTTATGAAGAAGAAATTTCCTTTGTCTCGAAGCTCGAAGTAAAAATATAAATTTTAGCTAGAGCTAAGAAAGTTTGGTAAGTTGGTATTTGATTTGATTTAGAAAAGTTTAGAAGAAACTTAAAAATATTTCTTCATAACTTGAACTGTGATTCATAATTGAAAGTTTTATTGAAAGGTACTCAATTCATCAAAACGTCAATTATAACGTAGGTTTTGACGTGCAAGTCAAAACTTTTTTATTTTAACTTTTCCTAACTTTGAGAAAAACTAATAACAAAAAATCGGTGGTAATAATAATAATAGACTCAAACTTTATGCATTTTTATTTTTATAGCTCTCTTGTACCGATAATGATTCTTTAGAACAAGAAGAAAAAGAGCTTTTTCTTTCAAAAAAGGTTTAATAATATACCGTCATGAATGAAATAGTAAATGTTAAAATGTTAAAGGAGCGTTAAAAAATAACTTTTTTGATGTTTTGTTCAAGTGATGTTTTCGTATAGGTGGATATGGATGATCAATTGATCATACAAGAACCTGTAATTGTTGCTATCGTGATTTACCTATAACATACCATAGGTAAATAATAATAGGTAATAGAATAAAAAAATTATCAAGATTTTTTATAGGTACTAGGCAGTTGCTATCGTGATTTACCTATAACATACCATAGGTAAATAATAATAGGTAATAGAATAAAAAAATTATCAAGATTTTTTATAGGTACTAGGCAGTTGCTATCGTGATTTACCTATAACATACCATAGGTAAATAATAATAATAAAATAAATTTTTCATCAAGATTTTTTATAGGTACTAGGCAGGTGTATTAGTAAAGCGAGTTTGAGTAGTTGTGATATGAAGAAAGTGATTAACACAAATATAATAACTTGATTACTAAATTCTGTACACCTAATACTTACTTAATAGTTTGAAGATTGCAATTTTATTAACAATATTAGATGAGCAAGGGACTCTGATTGTTAAGTCTCCTCTGTAAATAAACATCAAAAAAATAAAAATAAAAAATAAACCAAAGGCAATAATCCCGCCCTTTAGTTAGGACACATCTTCTTCTTTTACTCTGTCTTATCCCGCTTGAGCAAGGTCGACGTTGTTCAACCTCATGGTTGAGGTTGGTTGGTTTTGGCACATTTTTTTTTACAGCTGGATGCCCTAACGCCAACGATTCTATTTAATTCAACTTCCTGGATTAGGACGGGGGTTTTACCCTCCATTCGCTGGGAATGGAGGTTAATGTGGGTACCAGCTACCCACATTAACCTCACCCAGCCTGGATAGGGCCGAAAGGAGACATATTATGTATACAGGGTGTCCCACCAAACTTGGACACCTCAAATTACTCAGCCCCTGAAAGAGTTTTTGAAAAATAAAAAAATCTAGGGTACATGTGCTAATTATGCGGTTTCATTTATGAATTTTTTTTTATACAGGGTGGTTCAAAAGTCAGAAATTGAGGTGTCAACTTTCGATTTTTAAATGGATCGACCTGAATTTTATTTGATAATTTTACTTCTAAATGATTCCTGAGTACTTTTTTAAACAAAAATATTACATACAGGGTGGTTTTTTTTCGACCAATTTTTTTTCTAAATCTTGAATAACTCAAGTTTGGTTAATTTTTTCGATAACAAGAATAGAGAGTGTTTGTGTAATGAATACACGCACTTTCAATTGGCATCAAACATTTTTATACAGGGTGATTCACAAGTGAAATAATGACTTGATTTTTTTTAAAATCGAGTTTTTTTATTTTTTTATTTAGGATTAATAATTTTCGTCTAATTTTACACATTTTTCGTTAGTCATATCGAAAAACAAAACTAAAGTGTTGTACAGGGTGAGACATAATTTTTTTGTAACACCCTGTGTATGGGCAGTCAAAGAGACGCAAAATTAAATATAAAGACTAAATATGCAAGAAAAACTTTGATTTTTAATTAAACTAAAAAGTTATGGTTTTTTAACTAATATTGTCGCATGGACCACCCTGTAGATATTTTCTTAAACTATCATGTAGGTACTCTAAGTTGTATAAAATTCAACGAACACTTCGAATCATGTGGGAAAAACAAGTAAAAAACACGAATTTGAAGCCATTTTCAATTTGGTGTCCACACTGAATGATTTTAAAACTTGAAATAAAAAGTAGGTAGGTGTAGACACAAAATTGAGCATGGCTTTTTGAATTCATTTTTTTTCTTTCAGATTTGGACTCCTCGTTGAATTTTAGACAGTTTCGACTACCCATATGATGGTTTAAGAAAATATCTACAGGGTGGTCCATGCGACAATATTAGTTTAAACACCATAACTTTTTAGTTTAATTAAAAATCAAAGTTTTTCTTGCATATTTAGTCTTTATATTTAATTTTGCGTCTCTTTGACTGCCCATATACAGGGTGTTACAAAAAAATTATGTCTCACCCTGTACAACACTTTAGTTTTGTTTTTCGATATGACTAACGAAAAATGTGTAAAATTAGACGAGAATTATTAATCCTAAATAAAAAATTAAAAAAACTCGGTTTTAAAAAAAATCAAGTCATTATTTCACTTGTGAACCACCCTGTATAAAAATGTTTGATGCCAATTGAAAGTGCGTGTATTCATTACACAAACACTCTCTATTCTTGTTATCGAAAAAATTAACCAAACTTGAGTTATTCAAGATTTAGAAAAAAAATTGGTCGAAAAAAAACCACCCTGTATGTAATATTTTTGTTTAAAAAAGTACTCAGGAATCATTTAGAAGTAAAATTATCAAATAAAATTCAGGTCGATCCATTTAAAAATCGAAAGTTGACACCTCAATTTCTGACTTTTGAACCACCCTGTATAAAAAAAATTTCATAACTGAAACCGCATAATTAGCACATGTACCCTAGATTTTTTTATTTTTCAAAAACTCTTTCAGGGGCCGAGTAATTTGAGGTGTCCAAGTTTGGTGGGACACCCTGTATATTTTATTTTTTTCTTTATTTTTTTCTTCTATTATATTGTATTTTAATTTGTTATTATTTGTGTTGTATATAATATGTCCTATTAATAAAGCGTAAACAAATAAATAACTAACTTGATTGGTAAATGTCGTTGCAGAAAGTGAAGGACATCCCCATCGGGCCTTCCGAGACGAAGGAGAAGACCACCGCCCAGAAGCTGGCGGAGAAAGTCCTCTGGTTCATTTCGACAGCGCGGAACATCCTGGTGGTGATATTCTGTGGCATGCTGGGGTACTACTACGACGAGAGCACTCATGGGAAGGTGCCGTTCAAACTTTCTGGTGAGTCCCTTCTCTGAAGAATTATTTTAAAATGTTGTTGTTGTTGTGGCATATTGTTTTAAAGGTCTTATTGAGAGAAGTTCATAACAACAAATTTCAGTGAGCTAGGACTTACCGTTCTCGAGATACAGGGTTGTTGTTGTAACCAGCTTGGCTACAGCTGGAGGGTTGAGTGATGGTATCCAGCCAACTTTATTTCTAAGTTGGATCGTCCTGAACCACATATTATTTCTATGTGCGATCAACCATCATGAGGACACAGACTTTTCTTTATAAGCCATTAAACCTTAGGAAACTGCAAGCTAGCCTGGCTTGTAAGGGTTGGCTAGTCTGATCTCTGTTTATAGTCCTCTAGCGAGACACTGGTCCTCAACCTGTTTAACGTCCCCCAGCCAGTGTATGGTCATGGTCAAGTGGTGAACGCGCTAGTCTGGTAATCCGGGTAGCCTATGTATATACTGGGGGTGAAAGTACCTATGTATGTATATACTGAGTTGGTTCGAATCTCAAACAGTGCATGAATTTTTCCTCGTGATGCTGGCTATTCCCGAACCCACTCAAGCTGAGTGAGGTTAATTTGAGTAGCTCGTATCAGTTTTCAGTGAATGAAGGGTAAAACCCCTGCCGTAATATGACCATGCAAATGAAAAAGAAGTTAAACCAAGGAGAAAAAAAAAAAAAAAAAAAAAAAAAAACAACAGGCCTCATTCTAGCAGACCCTCCCTCTCATAATCCCTGAATCTCCCTTTGGTTGCCTTCCACCAAAGAGTGTTTTTTTGGCATTGGTAGGCGAGGCCATTCCATACAGCCACACCAAAGAATATAACACTCTTTATTGTTATACTCTTTGGTATTATTATTGTTATAATATTTCGATTCTTTATAATGTCATTTTATAAAGAATCGAAATCTTCTAAAGGGTCATTATTGTCATTAAGAGTCGATGTCTTTCAATTTTTTTTCAACCTGTATTCAGTGGGAGGGGGCCCCTCTCTCAGTACCTATCTACTCGAAGAACCATCAATTAATCACTTGGTGCTCGCCGCTGGAGGAGGTTAAAGGAGAATTCCGGAGAGCTTGCAGGGGAATTTTAATGCGGGTTGGGCAGGGGGGTTGGATGGAAAAGAGGGTTTCGGGGCTATTTATTTTGAAACTAATTATCCAAACAGCCCCCCCCCTCCCCCTGCCCCCGTGGCAGTCAGCAAGATATTAATCTTGTTCGAAAGATAGACCAAGGGTGTCCCAAGATAAATTAGAGTTCAGTGTGAAATAGAGTTTGGGGTTAACGGGGAAAAAGAAATGGCATTTTGTTTCAATTATTCAATAATGAAATTCACGGCAGGTAACAATGGTAAATCATTCTAAGCATATTGAGGTTAGGTGGTAGAAAATGGTTTGAGCATTTACCTCGCCTGGTGGTTACCTACATTCCACTAAACAGTGTTATTATTATTTCGAGGTAGATTACAGTTATTTTTTTATTCTAAGTTAATAATGAGGAGATATTTCAGTCTATCTCACTAAAACTATAATTAATTGTTTAAAAATTTCCGCACAAGATGACACGTTTGTAAGATCGCACTCTTCTGGATAGTTGTTTCTAAAGTTTCTATAGAGTGTCGCATATCCAATAGCTTTAAATTTCCTTTAAATTCCGTTGTTATTATTATTATTCAACCATTGAGTAATAGCCCAGGCAAATTAGTGCTCTAGCGTCAAAAAATTGCTCAATAGCTGGAAATCGTTTTAAACCCTTAAAGGGGTCCTGAATAATGGGTATATGAGTTTGCGACGGATTTTAGGTTGTGCTTCCGAGTTTAGGGCCTAAATAGTGCAAATTTTTTGCACTTTTTTTAAAATTGCGCTTATAACTCAAAATGTATTTATTCTACAGAAAATTTTACTCAGTTTTTATCTAAGGAACATAAAATTATGCGTCTAATGACGTTTGAATCATTAAAAAAGGTTAAGCCGTTCAGCCACAATCGCTCCTCAAAGATGGGTGGTTTTTTCAAACATAGCTCAAATTTTGAAAATTCTCAACTTTTAACGCCTGTAAGTCAAAAAGGACTGCACCAATTGAAAAATTTAATAGAATCGAACTTGTAGAAAATGTAATTTTAAGTAAAATACTGTTTGAAATTTGAAATTTGCTCACTCCAGTGCTGAGATATGATTTTTCGTCCCTAGCGCCAAATTTCCGCTAAAGCAGTGCAACGCAAGAAACTTCATCTGAACTCTAAAATTCTCATATTCTTACAACTTTTCAAGCAAAACTGAACGTAATCTATTGAATTCAGTCGAATAGGTAATTTAAAATTTTGAGAAACTTGCACTGAATTTTACTAAGATCTTCACTGAACATGTTGTGATTTCAAGACAGCTGGCACACTATGGAGGATGTAACTTGTTTTATATGCGGGAACATTGTGCAAGAAGGAATATTAATAATAATATAATAATAAAAATGCATTTTCTTTGTGTTGTTATGTCACAGTTTTAGTGGTAGCGCAGAATCATAGAACTTTGCCAGTTTAATTTACAATATCTTGTATTATTTGTGTGCCTATGATTCAGCCACTGGTCGCTGCTTCATATCAAAGCAGCTACTCTTTTTTCCTCACGACTCACGAAGTATGAGTGGACCCCGAACATCCAAGTACAGAGCTACAGAGCAGAAAAAATCCCATCCCGCTGGGAATTGAACCCAGGTCACCATGCGTGCAATGCCTAGCGCGCTAACTCACTCGGCTACAGTGACTACAACATACTAAAGGCAAAGATAGAGGAATATTAAAGGAAAAGTCACTTCGAATGTTCATTGAGAACAGCAGGAGGAGAAATGATGTGCATCACACGTGGTTACAGACTCAAAGATCTGTTATACTTCACGAGAAGTGTCGCAAAGGTGTCTACACGAAGAAGTCAAACACTGTAAAGGCCGAAAAAGAAGCAAGAAACGGAAGCCGTGTGACAAGAGGCCGTGAGGAAATACCAAAATTCAACTTCAAGGAGCTCTGCTTCTACTGTGGAAAAGATATGAAGGTTCTGGGTACTAACGACTTCTTAGGAGTGAACCACTTTTCATGGCCAACAATGGTATCCATGTTTATATCGGCGTTGTCATATACGAATTGAGTTAATGAATTTTTTAGTGATGATAAGGCCATGATACGTTCCATGCTATGGGGGGGTATTCAGTGCTTCACTCCTAAGAAGTCGTTAGTACCTAGAACCTCCATACTGAAGGTGAAATCAATCCCACTAGTGACCAGTTTGAGCGAACTCTCCCTGTTCACGCCATGTGACTCCAGTTTGAATTGACTCCAAACTTACCCCGCGCATATCACTCGATCTCTACGCCCCTAACTGTTAGAGATAACACTTCGATATCAGATGATAGGCATATCATATGATCTTACAAAGAAAGCCAGAGATTCGGTACGATAGATTGGGAACGACGATGCCTCGTTCAGATTGTAACAACCAGTGGTCAGGGTACGTCTTCTCTCCTTTCTCGATCTACCACCTTTGATCCCCTTCTAAAGGCGTAAGTACTTGGTACAAGTACTCAAGGTAAGATCATCCAATCTCATTTCATAGTAGTAGTTTATTTCTTCCTTTTATCTTTCCGTGTAAATTTAATACTCTTTAATACACCTACACCTTTCGTAGTAGCGTTATTGAACCAGCGGCCTTTTCTTCGTTAAACCCCAGTAACTGGGAAACTTAGGTCTTTCGGCTTCAAAGCCCCAGTTACTACATTAATTCACTCCCCTCGTCCAGATATACCTTGAGCTGCATCAGGATCCATAGATGGGCGTGAATTAAAGAACATACCACGACAAGAATCGTACTTGCCTTCAGCGGCTACGAGGTCTGATTCAGTTGCCATCTTACGATTCAGAGCTCCTTAAAGTTGAATTTTGGTATTTCCTCACGGCCTCTTGTCACACGGCTTCCGTTTCTTGCTTCTTTTTCGGCCTTTACAGTGTTTGACTCCTTCGTGTAGACACCTTTGCGACACTTCTCGTGAAGTATAACAGATCTTTGAGTCTGTAACCACGTGTGATGCACATCATTTCTCCTCCTGCTGTCCTCAATGAACATTCGAAGTGACTTTTCCTTTAATATTCCTCTATCTTTGCCTTTAATATGTTGTAGTCACTGTAGCCGAGTGAGTTAGCGCGCTAGGCATTGCACGCATGGGGTGACCTGGGTTCAATTCCCAGCGGGATGGGATTTTTTCTGCTCTGTAGCTCTGTACTTGGATGTTCGGGGTCCACTCATACTTCGTGAGTCGTGAGGAAAAAAGAGTAGCTGCTTTGATATGAAGCAGCGACCAGTGGCTGAATCATAGGCACACAAATAATACAAGATATTGTAAATTAAACTGGCAAAGTTCTATGATTCTGCGCTACCCACTAAAACTGTGACATAACAACACAAAGAAAATGCATTTTTATTATTATATTATTATTAATATTCCTTCTTGCACAATGTTCCCGCATATAAAACAAGTTACATCCTCCATAGTGTGCCAGCTGTCTTGAAATCACAACATGTTCAGTGAAGATCTTAGTAAAATTCAGTGCAAGTTTCTCAAAATTTTAAATTACCTATTCGACTGAATTCAATAGATTACGTTCAGTTTTGCTTGAAAAGTTGTAAGAATATGAGAATTTTAGAGTTCAGATGAAGTTTCTTGCGTTGCACTGCCTTAGCGGAAATTTGGCGCTAGGGACGAAAAATCATATCTCAGCACTGGAGTGAGCAAATTTCAAATTTCAAACAGTATTTTACTTAAAATTACATTTTCTACAAGTTCGATTCTATTAAATTTTTCAATTGGTGCAGTCCTTTTTGACTTACAGGCGTTAAAAGTTGAGAATTTTCAAAATTTGAGCTATGTTTGAAAAAACCACCCATCTTTGAGGAGCGATTGTGGCTGAACGGCTTAACCTTTTTTAATGATTCAAACGTCATTAGACGCATAATTTTATGTTCCTTAGATAAGAACTGAGTAAAATTTTCTGTAGAATAAATACATTTTGAATTATAAGCGCAATTTTAAAAAAAGTGCAAAAAATTTGCACTATTTAGGCCCTAAACTCGGAAGCACAACCTAAAATCCGTCGCAAACTCATATACCCATTATTCAGGACCCCTTTAAGGGTTTAAAACGATTTCCAGCTATTGAGCAATTTTTTGACGCTAGACCCCATTTTAGCACTAATTTGCCTGGGCTATAAGTAGTTTCTTGAAGATATTTCTCACTGTGAACTCTTAAAATGCTGTAACTATGAAAGTTCAAAAATTTGGGTTGTTAGCGATCCAAATTCATGATTCTCACCATTCCCGTATCCCAAACATACTTGCGGTTGGCATTGTTCAACCTCTTCCTCACGGTTAAGGTTGTTTTTGGCACTATTCCACATTTTAAGGGCGGATGCACTTCCTAACGAAAAAAAACAAACAAGGGCGCAAAAGATTTTTGTGTTATTGTTTTCTGGCATGACAGAATACAATAACAAAGTGTTATTGTCCGTATCTGTTTAAAATAATTCTAGTAATAAGTCTTTCATAATTAGGAAATAATTTTAATTATGAAATTAATTAATTAATACTTTGGGTAGCCCTGTTCTTTCTTATCTGTCTTCCAATGTCCCTTGTGACACGGGGAAATTTCTACCTAATTAATTTAGAAACAAACACTTAATATTTCCCTCTCCCTCTTCCTCTGTGTCTTTACCCTCTTTCTCTCCTCTCTCTCTCTTTTTCTGTCTCTTTCTCTACTCTCTCTCTCTCTTTTTCTGTCTCTTTCTCTCCTCTCTCTCTCTTTTTCTGTCTCTTTCTCTCCCCTCTCTCTCTCTTTTTCTCACTCCGCCCCCCCCTCTCTCTCTTTCTCTATCCCCGCCCCTCTCTAGTTTCTCCCAACCCTCCTATATCTTTACTTTCCTCTTCTTCTCTCCCTTTATTCCTCTATATTTCTCTCTCTCTCTCTCTCCCCTTTTTTCTTTTTACCATTCTTTTCTCTCTATCTACTTCTCTCTCTCATTCTCTTTCCCAATCTACCCCACCTAATCCCATTGTTTCTATCTCTCTCTCCTCCCCTAGCCCTCCTTCCTTTCCTCTCTCTCTCTCTCTCTCCCTCCCTCTCTCCCTCCCATTGATTCTATCTCTCTTTCCTTTCATACCTGCTTCCCTCCCTCTCTCTCTCTCTCTCTCTCTCTCTCTCTCCTTCTCTCTCTCTCTCACTCTCTCTTTCTCTAATCCTTCCACCCCTCGCTTCCAAATCTTCTCCACCTCATCCTATTGTTTCTCTCTCTCTCTTCCCTTTTCTCCCCCTCCTCTTCTCTTCCCCCCCAATGTCCCCACCCCGCTCCCTCCTCCCCCTTCTCCGCCCTCTCATCTTAATGTGTTTAACACAAAAGCCCGGTGTCGTTTTGATAAATCCCTTTGTTATTCAATAGACGGGAGACACGAGACACTAAGGCGCCCCCCTGTGATAAGGAGAAGGAGGCGTTTGATAAGCATCAGGGCTTGATGAAACAAAGAAAAACACGGGGGGGGGGGGGGGGCTGGAACGATACAAGGGGATAAAAACGGATAAGTGTCAAATTTACACGGATTTTAGAGGGGGGGGGGGGGGGGGGTCGTGTCGTGTCGTTGGGAGCGAAACGATCTTGCTTTCGAATAAATAGACGGCTTTTTGATTTCTAAATACATAATTATTTATGTACAATATGTACATGCGTTAATTATTTGTTTAGGGGATGTAAATGTTTAAACGAATCAGCTATCTTCGTATCTTCCAAAGTTGTTGATAGGTTTAAGTCGTCCCTTATGAGTTATTTAAACGAACAGGTAGATAGGTATCTATTATCTATGTATTTTTTGAACTGAGTGTCAAGGTATTACTAAATGTTTACCTGGAGCAATACCAAGAAGAAGCATAAAATCATTCGCTGAAAACTCACGAACCAGTTAGCAACATTAAACTCACCCAGCCTGGGATTGTCGGGAATCGCCAGCCTCACAAGGGGTCGGGTGGTCATAAGGTCATCCATCCAAGTTTATTTTAGTACTCAATTCTTCTTAAATGCTTACCCTAACCAATGTATTTCGTAGCTTTTACCGAAAAAAAGGCATCATTGATACTTTAACTCTTTGTTCATTAATCCTTTAACTCTTTGTTCATTAACCCTTCAACTCCTTGTTCATTAACCCTTCAACTTCCCTGTTCCCAGAGGATGTCCAGGCTGGTCTACCCACATTCCAGCCTCCTCCTTTCTCTCTAGAACAGAACGGCAAGAGCTATAACTTCTTCGACATGACGTCAGAACTCGGATCCGCCATCATGGTTATTCCCCTCCTCTCCATATTGGAGAACATCTCACTGGCCAAAGTTTTCAGTAAGTATCATGAATTGTTTTTGGAATAACAAGAAACACAAAAAAAACAGGGGTATAAAGTATTTGCAAAGCTAAATTTGTATGCACGCCTGGTATTTATATTGTGTATGCAATGTGCATTACAGTCCAAGAACTCACTACACTTGATCCTAGGTATAAGAGAACTCTAATAGGTACCTCATATTATTTTTTACAGGAGAAATTAGTTGTCAACGTGGCTAAGTGTGTTAGCCCGCTAGGCAGTTCTCTTATTGTGACCTAGGTTCTTTCCCCAGCGGTGTAGTCATTTTCCTGCTCAGTACCTGGATGTTTGGGGTCCACTCATACATACCTTGTGATGAAAAACGATTCCCACAAATCTTGTGTTGTAATAACACACATTTTATTCAGAATTAGTACCTGCTGATGAGAGCAAATAAGCTCGAAACAGCTGTCTAGATATGTTCTGATATTCATGTACATTTAGTACAAGCTCTCACTTCTCTGTTTACCCTTAAAAAAAAAGAAGATAATTTTACAGTCTTCCCGAACATTTGAATTTTTTTATTGTTTCATTTGTACAATATACTTTGTTCGGTTTGCAATCGAAAAATGGACTGTATAGGTGTTTGAAATAAAAAGAACAAATTAGCACAATTAAAAATGGGTTAAGATTTATTGGTTTATTAAATTTGATACAACGCTGGGGAAAAGCTAGAAGGTGAACCTCGATGGACGGTGGTCGAGCAAGAAGAAGGAAGAAAAAAAATCCTAGGTTAGAAACATGAATTAACGATAATCTTTGTAATCGATTAATCGATACAAAGTGTGAACTGAGAAAATGAAACCCCAAATTGAGGAAGTAATAATCCCAGGAGGTTTCTATAAGTGGCGTAAACATTCCCCCAGCTTTGAAGGGTAAGTATCCTTCAACAAAAAAGGGTTAATCTAAATTTTGTCAATCATGACTCATAAAGGGTTAATTTGACAAAGATAGATTGCTCCTGGAGAAACTAAGGGTTCATTTGATAAAAATTTATAGGAAAAAATAAAAATTGTTTAAGGAGAATTTAAAAACCAGCTCCTTATAACAACAAAATAAATTATTTGTAAGAAATAAATGATTTCAATATTTAACTAATTAATATATCAGAGGAATTATAAACAAGCTCTTTCATTAATGTTAAATGAGAATAGAAGAAAACAAATAATACAATGCAAGATCAAATATACTTAAAATTTAGGTAATACAAAGACAAAGTGTGAAAATTCAATATATTCCCCCAATTCAAGTACATATCTCCTACATTTAGTATCTCAATAAAGAGACAAAAAAAAAAAAAAAATTGATTATGATCCCATAAACTTCTTAGGTACTAAATATGGAGTTCAAAAAGAGATCTAAACAGGTTAAAAGAATAATAATATATTACTGAGATGGTAATGGACATAAATTAGATACAGCTCTCTTAAACTCTCCTCTGGGTGTCTTAACCATGGCCACACGGACTATACCATCCTTACCAGGAAAAACTTTTGTTACAACCCCCACAGGCCAATTTAAGGGAGCTGCGTTTGCCTGACGCACCAATACAACCAACCCTGTTTGTATCGAACAAGTTGAGGAATGCCATTTTTCTCGTATTTGTAGCTGAGACAAATACTCGGAGGACCATCGCTTCCAAAAGGAAGTCATCATGTGGTCAATCAATTGAAAACGAGAAATGCGATTAATATTTTGGTCAGTTACATCAATTGCTGGGATACAAGTTAAGGGTGTTAATTTTAAAAAATGGTTCGGTGTTAATACATCACAGTCTTCAGGGTCTGAATTTAATTTACAGAGGGGCCTTGAATTTAACAGACTCTCAATTTGAGTTGTTAACGTGGCAAGTTCCTCATAACTGAGCAATTGACTACCAACAGTCTTTAAAAAATGATTTTTAAAAGATTTTACATTGCTTTCAAAAATTCCACCAAAGTGTGGACTAGCTGGTGGATTGAAATTCCACTCAATGCGGCTCTCAGCCAACTCTCTAGTGAAACCTTCCTTGAAATCTTTAGACTCTAACAGAGTGTACACTTCATCTAAGTGATTTTTAGCTCCTACAAAATTTGTACCATTATCACTAAGCATGGTTTTAACTGGACCACGTCTAGATAGGAACCTTTTGAAAGCATTTAGAAAAGTATGAGTGGAGAGGTCTGATGCCACCTCTAAATGTAAAGCCTTGGTTGCTAAACAAATAAATAAGCAAATATATGCTTTCTGAGACCTTTGTCCTCTACGATGCCCTAGGGTGATATGGATTGGACCTAAATAATCACAAGCTGTATTCAAAAAAGGTTTTGATTCTATAACTCTAAAGCTAGGAAGATCCCCCATTTTAGGGTAAGAGAATTTAGGGGCAAATTTAAAACAAATATTACATGACTGAAACCTCTTACGTACTAAATTTCTGGCACCAACTACCCAAAATTTCTGTCTTAATAAGGACATCAATAGATGAGGGCCAGTATGGAAGTTTTTTACATGTAAATAATCAATAATCAATGATACAATGTGTTCTTTAGCCGGTAATAATATAGGGTGCTGTTGTTGGTAAGATAGATTTGAATTTGTTATTCGCCCACCAACACGTAAAATACCCTTATTGTCAAGAAAAGGACAGAGTTTTCTCAGAAAGTTACTACAAATTACATTATTCTTAATTTTATTGATGTCATCCTGAAAAGAGTGAGCTTGAATTATTTTAATAATAAAATTTTCTGCAATGTTTAAGTCTTCAGCCAGTACAGTTTTACCTAAAGGAAGGATTCTACAAAATTTTAAAATATAAGCCATAGAACGCAGAAGTTTCAACCAAGAGGAAAATCTTGAAAACATTTCTAGCCAAGCATGGTTTTCATTTTCCACACCTACCATTGTGACACTCGCTTTGACCTCCGGAATTTCAATTTTATTAGTAAAGTCAGTATGATGACGAATACACCAATTATCTTCTGATTTACTTAACCAAGATGGGCCTGACCAATACAAGTCCGAAGAGATAAGTTGTTCAGGGAGTGACCCCCGAGACAGTATATCTGCTGGGTTATCTGTTCCACTGACATGATAAAGATTTGTAACATCAATTTTTTGTTGAATCTTACTTATTCTATTAGCTACGAAAACTTGGTATAAATGAGGAGATGAGTGAGCCCAACACAGGGCCACTGTAGAATCAGTGAAACAAAATATTTTACTTATTGGGAATTTCTCCGAGTAGGTAAATATTACAAAGTTTATTAATTCAGATAACAAAAGGAGTGCACACAATTCTAATCTAGGTATGCTCTCAATCTTAAGAGGAGCAACCTTGGATTTTGCACAAATTAAACTTATTTTAACATCCCCATCTGATGATATAGTTCGACTATATACCACTGCACCATATGCATGTTGGCTTGCATCTGAAAACCCAACAAGTTGAAATGTACAATCCGAAAAAACATTTATATGTCTAGGGATTTTAAGATTACCAAGTGATTCTAGTTGACTACAAAATAATGACCATTTACTGATAATATTTTCAGGTGGGATTTCATCCCAATCAATCTTTAGGGTCCATAACTCTCTGATGAGGAGTTTGGCCAACAATACCACCGGTGCTATTAATCCTAAGGGATCATAAATTGATAATATATATGAAAGCATACTTCTTTTGGTGCAAGGTTCAACCTTATGATCAGCTTTAAAGAAAAAACAATCAGCAGAGGTGTTCCAATGCATACCCAAAATTTTATGAACAAAATCATCAGAAGACCATGATACAATTTCAAGAAGTCTGTCTGAGGGTGGAATATTATCTAATATATTCTGAGAGTTGGAAGACCATTTTGTAAACCTAAATCCACCTGAAGCAAATAATTTGGTTACTTCCTTATAAAACTGGATGGCTTCCTTCTCAGAAGGGAAACTTGTTACACAATCATCCATGAAAAGAGATTTGGAAATGTGTTTACACGCAAGAGGAAATTTATCAGTTTCATCTTGAATTAATTGTTGGACAGTGCGCTGTGCCAAATAAGGAGAGACCTTGGTCCCAAAAATGACCACTTGGAGTTCAAAAATAACAATAGGATCTTCTGGTGAGAACCTCCAAAGAATGCGTTGATATTTAAAATATTCTGGAAGAAGTCTTATCTGAAGAAACATTTTTGTAATGTCTCCGTTCAGCGCAAATGGAAATAAACGAAAATTTAGCAAAATTGAAAAAAGATCAGAATGAAGCTTGGGTCCAGCATAAAGTATTTCATTTAAAGATTTTCCCGATGAAGATTTGCAACTAGCATCGTACACTATCCTCAATTTGGATGAGGGACTGTCAGCCTTTGTTACGAGATGATGGGGTATATAAAACCCATTACTAGGAGACTGGTCAGGGCTCTTGACCATAAAATTATTTTCAATAAGATCGGAAATTGCCTTACTATAACCCTCTCTGAGTTCTGGATTAAAATTTAATTTTCTTTCAAGATGAGAAAATCGTTTTAAAGCAATTGAATATGAGTCCCCCAGCTGAGCAGGATCTTCCTTGAACGGAAGTGGAACATGATATATGCCTTGATTATCTCTACAAACTTTATTGATGAAAATTTCTTCACATGACTTTTCTTCAGGACTTAAATTGATATTTTTAATTAAAGGAATTGATTCAAGTTCCCAGAATTTTTCAAGTTTATTGTCTAAAACTGAACTTTGAAACATGCAAAGAGGATTTGAACTACTACCAGACTGATGAGTTGGTGCGTTCCCCATGACAACATAGCCAAGAACAGTGTTGACTGCCACCGGTTGAGTCTCACTTCCTGAGACTTTATTTCCCAACAGAATATAGGGGTAGACAGATGAACCAAGAATGCCATCAATTGGACCTGGATTCAGGAAACCACAATCTGAAAGTGTAATATTGGAAAGATATTGTAATTGGGTAATGTCAATTGGTTCAACAGGTAATTTCTCCACAACTTTGTCCACTACAAGCGCTTGGATGGTAAATTTGGATCTATTATCCACTACGGAAGCAAAGGTGAACTGGCTTTGACCATGTACAAGGCTGTAGGTTGACCCTAAACCTCTCAGATTAGTGTTGGTGGGGTTTAATGGTAATTTTAAAAGCTCTAAAGCTTGTTTGGTAATAATGTTTGACATAGATCCATTATCTAGCAAAAATCTCATTTCATGGGGTATACCCGTTTTATCAAAAATATTTATTTTTACTGTGCCAAGTAAAACTGTTGTTTTGATACTACTACTACTACAAAATGCTTGAGAGCAGCCTGCAAACTTGGTAGGCTGTGGATCATTGGTTTGATTATTACTACTACAACTATTATTTTGATTATTACTACTACAACTTTTATTTTGATTATTACTACTACAACTTGATGACTGTGCACATTGGCCGTGCAGCCTACTACTATCAGAGAAATTGTCTGGTTTTGTGGAAGAAAAATGTAATAAAGTGTGATGCTTAAGCTTACACTTGTTACAAACATTTCTAGAATTACAATCTACAACTATGTGATTTTCTTTCAAACAATTAATGCAGAGTGAATGTTGTTTTACTACTACAAATCTATTTTCTGCTGACATTTTCAAGAATTCCTCACATTTAAATAGAGGGTGGCTATCCCTTTTACATATATTACAAGGTTTAGAAAATGCAAGAAAATTATGACTACTATTTTTACTTACACCATGCTTAATGTATGAGCCATGTCTTGGCTTCCAGGACCGGCAATCTGATTTGACAGGAACGGGAACTATCCGAGACAGCAGTTTGGATTGACTTTGTGTGAAATCTAGGAGTTGTTTGATGGTAGGGATTTGATTGTCTTTG
Source organism: Bactericera cockerelli (assembly GCA_024516035.1). Lineage (NCBI taxonomy): Eukaryota > Metazoa > Arthropoda > Insecta > Hemiptera > Triozidae > Bactericera > Bactericera cockerelli. The sequence continues at coordinate 6,881,415 of CM044961.1, read as the reverse complement.
ATGGTGGCCTCAAATGCTCTCCTGGTTGACTCATCCAGCTTGGAGTTTCCAATGAAGAACAGGATGAACTCTGTGAGGTTGTCAAGTTTCAGAGCACTCAACGCAGCAACTGCAGCACCAAATCCATCGACAAAGAATTCAAGTTGCTCACTGGATTCGACCTTCATGGTCTTGAAACTACAGATGGTATCCATGTAGTGACTGGCTATTCCCCGTTTGTCTTCATACCGTTTGATGAGGTTTCCCAAGATTACTGCATAGTTTTCCTCTGTGAGTGGTATCCCGGAACAGGATTGTAGTGCCTTGCCTTCGAGTTTAGAGACCAAATATTGAAGCTTGTGACTGGTTGGTATGTCAGTTCTGTCATCCACATTGACCTTGAAGAGAGAGTAGAACATGGGCCAGTCTTCCAGATTCCCATTGAACTCCGGTAACTGTAGGGGCTGTAACTTTATTTTACTGTCTGATGGTGGAGTTCCAGACACATTGATGGTTGTTGTAGAGGTAGATTGACCGTCTTTTGCCAGCTTGGCCATGTAATATTTTATCACTCCATACATATCGTCAAAGGCCTCAATGTAATTCAAATCTATCTTGTAAGTTGGATTTAATTCTAGCTCTGCTAGATTTATGTCCGTTCCCAACTGTAGGAATTCAGTTCTATAGGCGTCCATACACTGAGCCTTCTTCAGGAAGGCGCTCCCTTCTTGAGTTGTGGTCAATTTTTTCGAGAGGTTGAAAGTGGCTGTTGCATGTGCAAATATTTGCTCCTTCCTCGCCTGCATCACCTTCAGCTTGTTCTCCATGTTGCTATTCCTATCCCCGAAGCGAACGTCTTGGTTGGTTGATTATGTAGGTACTACGAAACGAAACTGGATCATCTGGACTTCAGAAGGACCAAAAAATGTTCGGTTTGCAATCGAAAAGTGGACTGTATAGGTGTTTGAAATAAAAAGAACAAATTAGCACAATTAAAAATGGGTTAAGATTTATTGGTTTATTAAATTTGATACAACGCTGGGGAAAAGCTAGAAGGTGAACCTCGATGGACGGTGGTCGAGCAAGAAGAAGGAAGAAAAAAAATCCTAGGTTAGAAACATGAATTAACGATAATCTTTGTAATCGATTAATCGATACAAAGTGTGAACTGAGAAAATGAAACCCCAAATTGAGGAAGTAATAATCCCAGGAGGTTTCTATAAGTGGCGTAAACATACTTACATATACAATTGTGTAAAGAGAAAGTCATACATAAAAAAAATATATAAATATTGGCAAAAAAAACTTAATTATTAAAAAAAAATTTCCCTACTCGCCTCTATTTCTCAGGCGATGGCAAGAACATCGACGCTAACCAGGAAATGCTGGCGCTGGGTGCCTGTAACATAGTGTCCTCATTTGTGGGTTCCATGCCCGTGACGGGCGCACTAAGCAGGGGCGCCGTCAACAATGCCAGTGGGGTCAAGACCACTTTCGGAGGAGTTTATACCGGTAAGTTTGAAAGATATACAGTAAACAAAGAGGAGCCTCCGTACCGAATATTAAGTGTATGTACAAAATGTCTTTTTAAATTTGAAAATAAACAAGAGACCTTGTTTAGACTGCTGGAATAAAGGGACTTTTCAGTCTCACCTCGGCAGTATAAACAAGGTAATTTCTATTCTATTCTATTTCTACCGACCTCAGTAGCTCGCTCGATAAGGCGGCGGACTTGTAAACTGCAGGTCGGTGGTTCAAGTCCCGCGCCAGCGTAGATTTAGTAAAACGAGTTTCAGTAGTGTGTGATACTAAAGGGTGTTTGAGTAGTGTGTGATATCATGATTCACACAAACACGATAACTTTAAATAAAAAACTTGAAGAAAAAAAAAAAAAAAAAAAAAAAACTGTTAGCGTAATGGGACTCCCCGTCTCGAGCCGACAGTCTAAAAAAGCACTAGCTACTGTCCTACTATACTATTCTAAACTAACACTAACCACATCTCCATTGCCTCCACACACTCCACAGGTATCCTAGTCATCGTGTCCCTCCAATTCTTCACCCCCTACTTCAAGTACATACCCAAAGCGTCCCTGGCGGCTGTCATCATTGCAACTCTTGTCAAGGGGGTGAATTTTAATAACCCACCTAAATTAACCACACCTCCATTGCCTCCACAGGTATCATAGTCATCGTGTCCCTGCAACTCTTCACCCCCTACTTCAAGTATATACCCAAATCCTCTCTGGCGACTGTCATCATTGCAACTCTTGTGTATCAAGGGGGTGAATTTTACCAACCTACCTCCATTAACCACACCTCCATTGCCTCCACAGGTATCATAGTCATCGTGTCCCTCCAACTCTTCACCCCCTACTTCAAGACAGTACATACCCTGTCTTGAAGTAGGGGGTGAACTCTTGTGTATCAGGGGGGTGAATTTTACTAACCTACCTCCATTAACCACACCTCCATTGCCTCCACAGGTATCATAGTCATCGTGTCCCTCCAATTCTTCACCCCCTACTTCAAGTACATACCCAAATCCTCCCTGGTAGCTGTCATCATTGCCACTCTTGTGTATCAAGGGTGTGAATTTTACCAACCTACCTCCATTAACCACACCTCCATCGCCTCCACAGGTATCATAGTCATCGTGTCCCTGCAATTCTTCACCCCCTACTTCAAGTACATACCCAAAGCGTCCCTGGCGGCTGTCATCATAGCGGCGGTGGTCTTCATGGTGGAGTTCCATGTGGTGAAACCGATGTGGAGGACAAAGAGTAAGTCGAAGTTTGTGTACATTCATGGGATACAGTCGGACCTGGATATAAGAGAAACTTGGATATAAGAGAAAGCTGGATATAAGAGAACTGAGTATAAGAGAAACCTAGTTATGAGAGAAACCTGGATATAAGAGAACTGGGTTTAAGAGAACTGGGTATAAGAGAAACCTGGATATAAGAGAACTGGGTATAAGAGAAACCTAAATATTAGAGAATCCTGGATATAAGAGAACTGGATATAAGAGAAAGCACGATATAAAAGAACTGGGCATAGGAGAAACCTAGATATAAGAGAAACCTGGATATAAGAGAACTGGGTATAAGAGAAAGCTGAATATAAAAGAACCGGGTATAAGAGAAACCTAGTTATAAGAGAACTGGGTATAAGAGAAACCTGGATAAAAGAGAAACTTGGTTATAAGAGAAACCTGGATAAAAGAGAAACCTAAATTTGAGAGGACTGGATATAAGAGAAACCTAGATATAAGAGAATCCTGGATATAAGAGAAAAACTCCCAGGTCAAATTTACCTCTCTTTAATGTAAATAAGAGAAACCTAGATATAAGAGAAAAAATTCCGGTTCCATGAATTCTCTTTTTTTTTAGGTTCGACTGTATACCTTCAGGTTTTTTCTTGCTCTTTTCTTTTGACCTGGTCCTGAAATATTGTAAAAAAATTGGATGACCTACCAAACTCAACTAGAAAGTTTTAATAAATGTGTTCATTTCAAAGAAAGAATGAGTGAGTGATAGAGAGAGTGAGAGAGATTGAGAGAGATTGAGAGAGATTGAGAGAGATTGAGAGAGAGGGAGAAAGAGAGAGAGTGAGAGAGTGAGAGAGTGAGAGAGTGAGAGAGTGAGAGAGTGAGAGAGAGAGACAGAGAGACAGAGAGACAGAGAATGAGAGACAGAGAGTGAGAGAGAAACGCGGAAGGATAAAGAGACCCAATTGGAAAAAACTCCGGTTAAAAAGTTTTAATGTTTTTCCTTAACTTTTTCTCAACTCTTTATGAATCCTTTGAGACAATCATGTTTTTCTTTTTCATTTACATTTTTATCACCCCTGTCTTCTATCACTATTTTATTTTATTTGCATTTTTTCCCTTCTCAGTTCTTTTATAGCTAACTTCTCTTTCTTTTGCTCCTTTTCTCTCTCTCTCTCTCTCTCTCTCTCTCTCTCTCTCTCTCTCTCTCTCCGTGTCCTGAGAGTGTTTTGCCACCACTTGTTTATTCGTTCTGCTTTTTCTTTTATCTCTCTCTCTCTCTTTCTCTCTCACTCTCTCTCTCTCTGTCTCTCTCTCTCTCTCTCTTTCTCTCTCTCTCTCTCTCTCTCTCTCTCCTCTCTCTCTCTCTCTCTCTCTTATTCTCCTTCTAGATATTTTTATTTATTCCTTTATTACCTTTTCTTCTTTCCCTCGCACCTTTTTAGGTATTATTTGTTTAAATTTTATTCTGTCAGTTCCTTTTTCTCTTTTTGATTTTTTTCTTGCTTTTCATTTTCCTATTTTTCTCATATCTCTATTTCTCGCGTCCTCAATTTTGCCTATTTTTACTTTAATATTATTAATTTTCATATATCTTTTTCTCTTTCTCTTTTTTTCTTTTCTCTTTTCTCATTCTCTTTCTTTTCTCTTTGTCTTTGTCTGTGTCTTTCTCTTTCTCATTCTCTCTCTTTTTCCGTTTCTCTCTCTCCTTCCCTCTCTATCACTCCTTCTCCTTTTTCTCCTTCCCTCTCTCTCCCTTTCTCTCTATCTCTCTTTCCCCTTTTCTCTTTTTGTCTATCCCTCCCTCTCTATCTCTCTTTCCCCTTTTCTCTTTTTCTTTCTCTTTCTCTCTATCCATTCCTCTCTATCTCTCTTTCACTGTCACTTTCTCTATCTCATTCTCTCTCTCCCTCCCTCTATATCTCTCTTTCCCCTTTTTCTCTCTCTCCCTCCCTCTCTATCTCTCTTTTCTCTTTTTCTCTCTCTTTCGCTCTCACTCTCTATCTCATTCTCTCTCTCTTTCACTCTCTCTATCTCATTATTTATTTCTTCTCCTCATATATATGTATCTCTTTTCCTCGTTCCACTTGAATTCAATTTCAGAAACAAATTCAACGACTTCGATTTTATTCCCAGACTTCGTTGTGCTCCGGTGATCAGGACTTTCTGTCCCGCAGGATTTGTTCTGTTCCATCTACATAACTTTTTGTACCTTTTTTTACATGCAGAAAAAAAAGAACTTTTTTTATCCTTAACCCGTCGTGAGAACTGAGGATCGAAGAAATCTCTCAAAAACTGTAAAGGAAATTGAGGTGTAAAGGCAAAATCCAGCACTCATTTTTTCTCAATTGCTTTTAATTTTTACTTTCCATTACCTGGCACTGGAGAAAAATTTCTTTGTACAGATAAAAGCCTAAAATTGTATTTCTTAAATTACTTAAAACAATTGAGTACTGGTAACAGATAGTAAAATAAAAATCTGGTGTAAACATCACACGACTTTCCTTATCCTATTAGGAATGGGAATGGGACCAAGGTCGATTTCCGCCACTGGTAACACAATGATAACAGTTAGCTGAAAATCAATGTCAAATTCGTAATCAGCACCTCAAAATAAATTGGATTTAATATGTCACAACCCCCATCTAGGATAAAAAATTGAAAAAGGGTATTGAAAATTCTTATTATAATAATAATAATAGGTAACTTAAAATCATTTAAGTTACCTACCTATTTAAAAAATCTTATAGGTCGTGGATCACTAAATAAACCTGCTCCGACAAACAGGTGAACAAAGACTTGACGAGTTCTAGGACATCTACATGTTTGTATAGTTTGAGGAAAAAGTTCTACACTTGAGTCATCAAGGGTTAAAGAAAAAGAAAAGAATTTGTTTTTTTTTTATCCTCAAAGAAACAGAAAGAATATTTATTTCTATTTGCTATTCTTTTACCTTGTACCTAGCTCATACGAATAATTTAAATACCACGCATTGGTTATAGTGAAAAACTTCGTATGAGTATTTATTAGGTATTTGGTATCTCTTTTGTTTTTTGATTAATTTAAAGAAGAGAATATAGTATACTTTGTCATCTATTCATCACCAACTCTTGCTTGTGGTTATAATAATAAAACTCTTTAGAGGTAACCACCAGGTGAGATGAAAGCTCAAAGCTTTTTCTACCACCTAGCCCGAAGAGTCAAATGAATGAGGAAAAAATCATATTTTGGGTGGAATTCGAACGGATCCCAACGCTACCTGAATTACCAGACTAACTCCTTGACCATTTGACTAACAATGTTCCGTGTACTTTGTTTACCTTGTTACTATCTTACTCCGGTTGGTTATTTTCTGCTATTTTCTTCTTGTAGAAATCGATCTCATCCCCGCTGCAGCCACGTTCCTCACCTGTCTTCTGGTCCGACTGGAGATGGGAATGGTAATAGGCGTCTCGATCAACGTGCTCTTCCTTTTATACTCCTCCGCGAGGCCCCGAGTCGAGGTCGCGAAACTTCGTCACTCTTCGGCGGACTTCGAGTACCTGACGATCACGCCCGATCGCGCGCTCGTGTTCCCGAGCGTGGGATATGTGAGGAATGTCGTCAGTAAGGCGGGGCGCAAGGACGGTAATTCGAAAATGCCAGTGGTGATTGACAGCAGTCATATTCAGGGCGCGGACTTCACAGCCGCCAAGGTAAGTGTTTGTTTGGCACCTAAGAATTTATTCATTGAATTATTTTATTTTTGGAACCATGAGATGTTCGAGTACAACAGCTGAAGCAAAATACTCTAAAGCCAAAATTAATAGACATTATCGATAACTTTAGTCATTGCTTAGCGTCGTTTTGCCTCTTACACAGTACGCAATCCGTAACTTAGCGCCACAGAGGTATTACAAAAATGTCCATTATTTTGCCCTAAGAGTATTTATTTGCAAACGAAGTTAGGTACATCCAAAGTGAGTACGTACTTTTTATATTATTGTAGCAATCAATCTTCGCGTTGCAGTGACTACTAATCCTGGTCCAGATAGGGATATTGTGGTTATTTGATGTTAGGTAAATGTAATATTTTATATAGAACTAGGATTCTTTAAATAGTTTTATATAAAATGTTACATATACCTAGCATTGCTTTGGATTTCTAATATGAACTTATAAATAAATAAGTGGTTATTTGAGGCTGGAGCTATTACCATCAATTTACAAAAACATTAACAAGAATGTTTTTTTATACCTTCTGTCCCTGTGCAGTGTGCATCAGTGGTCAAGGCGTCGCTTCGATCTGGTAGACCAAAGGTCGCAAGTTCGAAACCTCCCTTGGACATGGCAAGTTCTCTTCCCCTTAGAGATTTTGTCAGTATTATTATACGTCTTTCTGGGTTTAGTGCTGGTATAATGGGACTCATTCACCCTAATTACGAAGCGTAAACAAGGCAATATTATTATTTTTACCTTATGAATATTTTACATTTTTTCAAAAAAAACAACCTCGTACGTTTAATTCAATGTAAACTAAAATAGAAAAAGTTTTGTTAGGTAGCTGTGAAATATAAACAAAGTCTAAATAAAAACGAGGTCTAGTTTAGACTGCCGCAGGGTACAGCACTTTGTTCTCTACCTTCGCATATTTTTCTTTATATTTCTGAAAAGTTCACTGTTTTATCTCATTAATTTTTAACGTGAATTTTTTGTATGGCACCCTTCAGACGAGTTTGCAAAGCTTCAGAAAATCCGAACAAAAGTGTAACCAAGTTTGAAAAAAAAAACCGCCAATAAAGAAAGCTCTGCACTGTTTCGAGAGACGAGAAGAAAAACAAACATTGTTCTAAACGTGTGTTTAATTTTTCAGTCGAAAACGAAAAAGTTTGCGAAAAAAAAAGAACAAATCTTCAGTTTTTTGCTCATTCTGCTGTGAAAAGTTTTCGCAGAATCATCAGGTTTAATGTTGAGAGAAACAAGGGTGGGTTTGAAAAAGATAAATAAAAGATAAAAATAGATAAATAAAAGATAAAAAGTTAAATAAAAGATGGTTGAAACAGATTACTTACTGTGGATCTTTGCAGACAAAGAAACTGCTGTTAGTGCAGAGTGTTGTTATCAAAGAATCGCTTTTGTAGAAGTTTTAACTGATGAAGTTTTGTAACACCGTTTTTTAGATGAAGTTTTGTAACACCGTTTTTAGAAGAAGTTTTGTAACACCGTTTTTTAGAAGACACCGTGCATTGTGTTTATTTTATTTCGGTACCTTTTAAAAATGCTGCATTAAATTTCTCACTATACGACAGTTTGGCAGTTATTTTTTTCAAACTTTACAATTATTATGTGTTACGTACAATGTAATAACTATAGTAATATTTTGCTTTATTCATAACGCCCGACTAGGACTAAGTCTGCTTATTCCACGAGTAAGTTCAAGACGTAATATTCTGTGTAATATTCTTTGGTCCAATTACAAAATGGCAGGATAACCTGTCTTGACCAGATTTGAAGATGGCACCTAAGAAACTGCTAAGGGTCAAATTATGAAACAGGAGTTAGGTTAAACCAGATACGCCCTCAAGTCGGAGTTTCAACCAATCACAGTGCACTATAAATTGGGTAAAGTTATAATTATAGTGTTATAGAAAAAGATAACTACCATAATTGTGTTTTTTATTTGTTTTCTTTGGTTCTACGTCCTTTTCAACAGCTAGGTCATCTCGAGACGGGGGTGTTACCCTGCATTCGTAGGATACTCACAAACCTGCTACCCACATTGACCTCATCCAGACTGGGTTGGGCCAGGCTGGGTGAGGTCAATGTCAAGGTGATGTCTAATATTTGTGTCAATCAATTTCGTAGGATCACAACTGCTCAAACTCGTTTTACTAATTCTACGCTAAAACCGGGACTTGAACCACCGACCTCCAGGTTACGAGTCCGCCGCCTTATCGATCAAGCTACTGAGGTCCATAAATTTATAATGTCCACATGTATTCCAAGAAACAAAAATGAATTTTTTTTTTAAATGTTAAAGTTTGTCAGTACTGTGTCTCACGGCAAGCATCACAGTGATGTCAGTCTGTAGTAAAATATATTTACTATTTCTCTCTATAATCATGTTTTAACACGTTCATGCACACTTTGGACATGAATGCTATAGCATTCATGTCCCAAAGGGGTATACACAAATCTATGTTCGGAAAAAAAGGAGAAACAATTCAAGCCTTGTCTCGAGACGCTGCTATACCATTCATGGGAGATACAAGCGCTTGATTTTTTAATGCTATAGTAGTCATGTCCATTTATGAGTTAACTTTGCATTTCGAAAAAATATTATTATTAAACATGTTGGATCAAGTTTTATTTGGACCCTTTGGACATGAATGCTATAGCATTCATGTCCCAAAGGGGCATACACAAATCTATGTTCGGAAAAAAAAGGAGAAACAATTCAAGCCTTGTCTTGAGACGCTGCTATACCATTCATGGGAGATACAAGCGCTTGATTTTTTAATGCTATAGTAGTCATGTCCATTTATGAGTTAACTTTGCATTTCGAAAAAATATTATTATTAAACATATTGGATCAAGTTTTATTTATAATAAATTAGGTTAAAAAATGGTGCTGGGCGCGAAGAGGCTATAATATTTACATAGAAATTGAAATAAAACAAAACTTGATCAAGGGCGGTGCTAATGCCAACTAATCAAAAATGTGAATGCTATAGCAGTCATGTCCATGAACGTGTTAATAATTTTGGCCCTAAATGTTGCGCTCAGTAGGAACCTGGCCCTAAATTCCATGTATTTATCTATGTGTTCCAGGGAATCAGCTCTCTGATAGAGGACTTCGTTAAGAGGAACCAGGATCTGATCTTCTACAACCTGAGGCCTAGTGTCGTGGAAATCTTCCAAGGCGTGCAGCCCAAACACTTCAAGCACTGTCAGACGGAGATGCAGCTCAATGAATGCTTGCGAGGTGAGAGGGTTACAATTATTTTTATTTTTTGAAACAGGGCCCCTTACCCGTTCTCAATCTCAAAACTAGTCATCTAACGAATTTGCACGTTTCAAACAAACGTGCAAAATCTGTCTGTCCCGGTAGCTCAGTGGTAAAGGCGGCACTCTCTGTGAATCCAGAGATTTCAGAGGTCGCGGTTTCGAAACCCAGCCGAAACATGACAAATTATCCTCGCATTTGGGATTTGTACCACATAATAATACGTCTTGGGCTTACTGCTGGAATAATGGGACATAATAGTCCTAATCGGACAGTATAAATAAGGCGATATTATTATTATTATTATTAGTAAGTTATCATATTTGTGTTAATCACTTTCGTGATATCAGAACTACTCAAACTCTTTTTACTAAATAAAACTAAAATCCACGCTGAAACCCGGACTTGAACCACCGACCTCCAGGTTAAAAGTCCACCACCTTATCGATGAAGCTACTGAGGTCGGTTACCCTTTTTAGTATTGACACTTAATTTAGACATGTAGGTATTGTTGTAAAATCACATACACACAAACATGTAAAATCACAACAAAAAAAAACATATTTTAGGTATAAAGTCAATTGATTAGGTTTTCATTATTCAAAAAAAAGCTAGCATATGTAATCTAAATATAGAATATACCTTTCAAAGTTTCTCCTATCAAAGTCCCACGTAGTCATCTTGGTCTAGCGGTAGCGTGGTCGGCTTGCGCTCCAGGTGACCCGGGTTCGAATCCCGGCGGAGTCGATTTTTTTCGGCTCTGAAGGGACTACCCTTGCCTTGTGAGGACAATTGGGGTAGTTTTAGAGTGGAAACGACCAGTGGCGGACCTTAGGAGATTGTTATTTTACGATAATGGTTGGTTGAAGATATTATGGCATTAGTTCTCGTAATATCTATGCTACCACCGACCTCAGTAGCTTGATCGATAAGGCGGCGCACTTGTAACCTGGAGGTCGGTGGTTCAAGTCTCGGTTCCAGTGCAGATTTAGTAAAGCGAGTTTAAGTAGTTGTGATATCACGAAAGTGATTAACACAAATATCATACCATTTAACTTTTTTTTTAACATAATATCTATGCTACCCACTAAAAAATGTGACGTAATAACATTGATAACTATATCTTTATTTTTTATCTTTCAGAGTCTCACTTAAAGTCGTTGCAGAGGCATCACCACCATCACCACAGCAGCAAGAAGAACAACAGCAATAACAACAACAACAATGGGACATTGGAGAAGAGGTGATGTGTTTACCCCACATCTGGGCCAGCACCGAGGACTCCCCAAGTGCAACACCAGCCATCCCCAAGAAATCTCAGCAACTCTCCGCTTTCCGGCCTTTGACTTGATGCAAAGGCTTGGGACGACTAGGTCTGGAATTGATAGATTTTCTCAAGTATGAGTCTGCTTGAATCATAATGTTTTATTTCAACACATCGTTAACGCTGATATTCCTCTAAAGTATCATCTTATTGAGTGGCAAATATTTTGAAATTAAAAATAAAATTTAAAAAAAAAAAAAAAAAAAAAAAAAAATGTTATACTGGTTAGCTACTAGAATTTATTTCTGGTCCAACAAGCCATTAATAAAATAAAAAAAAAAAAACTAAAAAAAAAACCTTTCGTATTGCACGAAAAACTCATTTCAAATAAACAAGTGTTTGATTTATTTTATGTTTGCTTAAAAAATCAAAATTTTATCAGTAATCATCAGATCACAGATTTTTCTAGGTTAAACCCAAATTAAAAAAAGAAGAAAGTAAGTACACTCACACTTGAGAGATGTTAATTTCCGACCTAGGTATCGGAAAAAGCAAACTGTGTTATTTTCATTTCTATTTTAGTTTTAAGTTTGAATTGTGTAGTTGTAAGACTAGTAGTTTCTAAGATTATAGACCCCACCCACATTGTTGGGAAAAGATAAAAGAAGAATTATTTAAAATTCTTGAGAATTTCTTCTGGTGTCAAATTTTTGTAAAAAAATTAAACAGATGTAAATTTTTACTTTGATTTTATAATCTTGTAAAATTACACTAAATGTTTGAATCTTGACGATTTTTTTATTACATTGCTTGCTCTTTTAAAGGATATCATGACTTTTTTCACCAAATTGACTATTATTCTATGAGTCTTGAAATGTTGTTCTACCCACTGAAGATGTGACATAGACACACGAAGAAACCTGTAGTTATTTAGAAATGCATGTAGTTATTTAGAAATATTCTCATCCTCCTGAACTTTAAATGACTTCTGTGTAATCGTGTGAAATCGAAGGAGAGATAAAAAAATTGAAATCGGACTTTTTTTTACAAAACGAACACAATACTTTCGATTTATAATACTTATTAGAAATTTCTCGGAAGTATTATACATCATTATTATTTTTTATGAAATTATCTGTTGTACATACGTACGTCTACGAACATACTCTAATATATTTTACTTAATAAAAAAAATAGATAAGGTATGTTCTATGTGACTTGTTCCTCCGTGTGGAAAATTGCACGGGAAAAAGTTTTGCAATTTTAGTTTCAGAGGAAAAAAAGTATGTAGATGTATCTGTAAAGTTGTCTGAAATATGTTATGTACTCCTTATGTCCTGTAAGGAAAAATTTAACATTATATAGAAGATAACATTATATACAAAATAGCAACAAAAAAACAATAAACGATTTCGGAAGAATTTTGTGTTTCCATAATTTTTTTAATTAATTTAAAATTCTAAATATTTTTCTTTTGTGAATTGACCATGTTGGTGTGCATTATTGATAATTGAAGTGTTTATATACATATAAAATAGGGTCCATGTTTTACAGCTTACAAATTCCTGACGTCCTTATAAAGCTCCCATTATTTAAACTTTGTTTTATTTTATTCACGTTTTCATTACCCACACACTGATAAGGATTGAATTTCAAATCCACCATATTGTGTCCTATGTACTTAATCTATGTAGTTTTAGTCAATATAGTCACCGTGGCCGAGTGAGTTAGCGCGCTGGGCACTGCACGCACGGTGACCTGGGTTCGATCCCCGGCGGGGCAGGATTTTTTCTGCTCTGACTTGGGTGTTCGGGGTCCACTCATACCTCGTGAGAAAAAATGAGTAGCAGTTTTATTGTGAGCAGTGACCAGTGGCGGAATTATAGGCAAAAACACATCTATTATTTATTTATAGTAAATAAAATAATACGAATCCCAGTTTATTATGAAATAATTGTATGAATCATTATGAAATTTGAAATTGTGTATGAACAAAGAAAATTAGAATGTTTTCGAATTTGTAAATATATGACCGTGTCATTTTATATTGACATTGAATTGACTGAGTTTCATTTATTATATAGCGATTATTCACAGGTGGTTACTATCTAGTAACCACCTGTATTATCTATGTCATGTACGTCGGAGTTTTAACTATATTTTAGCTAGAATGATCTCAATTGGATAGTGGTACTTCAATTAGATCAAATAAAACGCTCCTTCTAGTTCTTCACCAGCCGGCAAGGTGCCCAAGACACTTGCCGCATTTCCTCTTAGAATAGCAATGAAAGTTCTTTGCTTCAGATAAAAGTACGACCTCTAGTCTCCAGACAGTGTGATAAGCCTTTTCCCAATCTCATCCATAGTACTTTTTGTTGTCTTGCACCACGGATCAAAGGTTTCTACAGCTAAAGGCTTGTATGTGTAGTTTGATTAGGTATTATACATATCTCTATATATAAAACAGAAAAAAGGACTACCTACCTACCTACCTATGTTTGTTTGTTTGTTTGTCCGGAGTTGTTTAGCCAAAACGGTAAGAGATAGCGAAAAATGTCTCGGAATTGACCCCCCCCAAAACCATTATCGCTTTGTCCAGAAAAATTATAAAAAGTTCAAAAAGGCATTGCTGTCCAGCAGTACGGACCACACCACAAATTACTCGGCCCCTGAAAGAGTTTTTGAAAAATAAAAAATCCTAGGCTACATGTCCTAATTATGCGGTTTCAGTCATGAAATTTTTTTTATGCAGGGTGGTTCAAAAGTCAGAAATTGAAGTGTCAACTTTCGATTTTTAAATGGATCGACCTGAATTTTATTTGATAATTTTACTTTTAAATGGGTCCTAAGTACTTTTTTTAACAAAAATTTTACATACAGGGTGGTTTTTTTTCGACCAATTTTTTTTCTAAATCTCGAATAACTCGATTTTGTTTAATTTTTTCGATAACAAGAATAGAAAGTGTTTGTGTAATGAATACACGCACTTTCAATTGGCATCAAAAAAATTTATACAGGGTGGTTCACAAGTTTGAAACTAAACACGTCAACGACAAGAAAACTTAAAATGATATAAACAAAGAAACAACCAAACTACCACGCAAAAAGAAAAGAAATTGGTTAAAAGGACTGATGACAAGAGCAGAAGAGGAGAGAACTGCAAACAACTCGAGAGACATTTACCGATTTTCTTCAAATTTGTTTTATATGGTAGAATATCGTTTTTTCTACATTCTAAATTCCCCAAAAAATTCTGTATCGGCAAGTCGTGATCCTTATTTTTTTACTTTTTTTTTTCAAAAAATAAGAACCACGACTTGCCGATACAGATAAAACCATATAAAACAAATTTGAAGAAAATCAGTTCAGTAGTTTTGGAGATACAAGTAATTTTGTATAAAATCTCAAAATTGGCACTTGTTTACAATGTGAAACAATCACGAGGAAGTATGTCCATAATTGGCAGTGTTTTTTTTTATTATATTTATCACTAGCGGGTTACACCCGCCGCTTCGCTAGCCCAGACGTTTGTAGATGTAATTATAAGAGACGTTTTGTAGATGGTCCCATTTTAAATTAATCAAATTCGTACCAGCGGTTCTGGGTGAAAGAGACCATGCGCCTGACCACTAACTTTTTATGCATATATATACAAAATTTCATCAAAATCGGATGTACCGTTCACGAGATATAAGCATTTAAGTAAAAAGTTAGTGGTCAGGCGCAGGGTCTCTTACACCCAGAACAGCTAGTACGAATTCGATGAATTTAAAATGGGACCATTTACAGAATGTTTCCTAGATGTGTGCAAAATTTCATCAAAATCGGTCGAGTAGTTTCCGAGATTTGCGCGTTACAAGGAATCGTTTTAACAGACCGACGAACCGACAGACCGACTGACCGACAGACGGACACAAAACCAAATTTACTCAGTACCTAGGTTATGAAACGTTTAGAAATATGAAAAAAATTGAAATCGGAGCAAAAAAATATTTTTTTTTACAAGAACGAACACAATACTTCCGATTTCTAATATTAGAAATTTCTCGGAAGTAATATATTGCCAATTATGGACAAAATACTTCCTCGTGAATGGTAATCAAAATTTTCAGCTTTTAATATCGCTATAATCAGAATTTGTTTACAGAATCACTTGTATTTACAATAGTTATCAACCGATTCTCTTCAAATTTGTGAATTTGAAATGCGAGCATCTACAATACGTCTCCTATACTCATATGTGTACAAAAATTCGTCAGAATCCACTCCGTAGTTTCTGAAGTAATATTTTAAACCGATAGACAGACAGACACAAAACCTAAGTTGCTCAGACGGTTATGGAACGTCCAGAAATATGAAAAAATCTGGTCTAAACATCACACGACTTTCCTTATCCCCCAAAAAGCAGTCGATTTCGGCCACTGGTGACTCAACGGTAACAGATAACTAAAATCTAATACCAAATTCGTAATCAGCACTTCAAAAACATTGAATTTGATATGTCACAAACCCCATCTCGGATGAAAAATAAAAAAGTTAGTCAAAGCGGGTCCATCTCAAAATACCGGTAAATTGGAGCCGAGGTCCAAAAAGTTCAAGATATCAAAAAAATGATCAGAATAGACCCCTATTATTTTTTTAATCTAAGAAATTGTTGTACTTCAACTTTTTTTGTATCTTGAACCAATTTAAAGAAGCGGCGCTTGCGGCTAATATTTGCGGCCCTGCGACCATGGAATGCGGCCGATTTCAACCAAAAGTTTCGTGGTTTGTCTGGTGTATAAAATTAATTTCCATACCAAATTTCAAGTCTCTAGCTCTTACCGTTCTCGAGATATCCTGTTTACACACACACACACCACACACACACACACACACACACACACACACACACACACACACACACACACACACACACACACACACACACACACACACACACACACACACACACACACACACACACACACACACACACACACACACACACACACACACACACACACACACACAGACAGACGCACGGACCAATGGCTGAAAACAACTTTTTTGGTATCTTGAGGCTATGATTCGTCCAGAAATGTGAAAAACTGGGTAGGTCAAATTTTCGACGAATACAATACTTTCCTTATTATAGGATAAGGAAAGTAAAAACATGAAGTCGGAATAAAAAAATATATTTTTTTTTTTACAAAAACGAACACTATACTTCCGCTTTCAAATATTAGGAATTTAAAATTTGGTGAAAAAAAATCGAAAAAGGGCTAATAAAAGGGCTAAGGGGGCCGAACTGTGATACAAAATGAAAAAGTGCCACAAAAAAAAGGCCGGTTGATAATTTCTTTATTAAAACAGATCGAGTGGGATATTAAATGAAAAGGCTTAATAAAATTGTACTCATACTTGATCAATGACATTTTTAATTCTTTTAGAGAATATGTGTGAGGTTTACAGTTCGCAGAACTACTAGTGACCAAGTTATTACGATTTTGCCGATAGGGTGAGAAAAATTCCCTAATATAGACGAACGCTCAGGGGTTAAACTGATAAGCTGCTAAGATAAGGTCTTCCGTTGTGTAGCGGCCATCCTTATCTAAGCAGGATGATTTATTTTAAAAGCTCAACCATTAAATTTGAATAAGAAATTAAATTATTATATGTGCTAATTAGCTTATAGAGCTTACACAGAGTCACATTGCCAGTTTTATGGCGAGGGTCTAGCGGTAGTGTAAATTTAAAAAAAAATAAATAAATATATGGATTAAATTCTGACAAAAACACTTGTATACAGGGTTGCCCGGAATTTATGATCTACTTCCAGTTCGATTAAAGGTAAGTTTTAACTAGTGGTTCGGTGAACTATAAACCGCACACAGATTCAACTATCACATTATAAAATAATGTTCAATCAAGCATGAGGACATCGAGACCTTTCATTCAATACCCCACTCGATAAGTTTTAATTAAAAAATATCAACCGGCCCTTTTTCGATTTTTTACCATAGTGCGGCCAACTTACCTTCTACAAAATATTAAGAGCCTTGCTTGATTCAATAAAAATAAAAAAATCTTTTTCAATTTGCACCAAAATTGGCCCCCATTTGGCATTTGGCCCCGAGTGGCCTAATTTGGCCCAAAAACAATAGGTAAAATTTTAGGACTTCAATGAACATGTACACAAAATTTCATCAGTTTTAAAGAATCCGGTCGGCAGTTTTCGGAACAGACAGACATACATACAGACAGACAGACAAACGATAGCCAAAAATCGTCCAGTATGCAAGTTAAAACAGAACCTCGCTGTGTTTGGTCAAATATCAACCGGCCTTTTTTTACCCTTTTTCGATTTTGTATCACAGTGCGGCCCCCTTAGATTTCACGATCACTAAATGTAACCACTGAACTCGAATCAATTTTTTAACGACTCTACAAAATTTCAAGAGCCTTGCTTTGTTAAATAAAAATAGAAAAATCGTTTTCTATCGGCCCCTTTTTGGCCCCGAGTGGCCTTATTCGGCCCAAAATCTATAGGTAAAATTTTAGATCCGCAAGGAACAAGTTTACTTAAATTTCAACAAATTTGAAGAATCCGGTCGAGAGTTAAACAGACAAACACACAAAACAGATAGACAGCCAAATTGTCTAGTCTAGTGCCCAAGTTAAAACAGAACCTCACTCTGTTCGGTTGGTAAGAAAAATCATTTTCAATGTTCACCAATACGAGCCCGCAAGTGGCTCAAAAACAAAAGGTAAAATTCTAGGAGCCCAGGCAACAAGTAAACTAAATTTCATCAACTTTAAAGAATCCGGTCGGGAGTTATCGCGGATCAGACAGACAGACAGACAAACGAAAGCTAAATCGTCCAGTACGAAGCTAAAACAGAACTTCACTGCGCTGCGTTTTGATTTCTTGAACTTTTTGAAACCCGGTCCAAATTAACCGGTATTCTGGAGGTCCCGCTTGGGCTAACTTTTACTTCCGAGAAATTTCTAATATTAGAAATCGGAGGTATTGTGTTCGTTTCTGTAAAAAATAATATATTTTTGCTCCGATTTCAATTTTTTTCATATCTCTAAACTTTTCATAACCTACTGAGTAAATTTGGTTTTGTGTCTGTCTCGGGGTCTGTCGGTCTGTTAACACTTCCCGCGCCACGTCAGATGTATGCGTCCGACAGGGAGTTAGCAAAAAAGTGCAAGTCAGACGTATGCGGCTGACAGTTCTTCCTCACTTTAAATACATGTCAGACCCTTACGTCTGACACTACAATGTGTTTAGCATTGGATTTATAATCCTGGGCCTGTGAGGAACATTTTCCTTTTTTTAAATCTGAAATATCTTGAAAACTAAGGAAGTTACACATGAAACGCATACGTCTGACATTTTGGGCCTGGGGGGAAATGTCATGTTTTTGCCTTGGGCACGGGAAGTGTTAAAAGTATTCCTTGTAACGCGCAAATCTCGGAAACGACTCAACGGATTTTGATGAAATTTTGCACACATATTTTATTATTAGAGACGTTTTGTAGATGGTCCCATTTTAAATTTATCAAATTCGTACTATCGGTTCTGGGTGAAAGAGACCATGCGCCTGACCACTAATTCTTTACTTAAAGGCTTATATCTCGTGTACGGTAAACCCGATTTTGGTGAAATTATGTAAGTATATGGGCATTATTGTTTTACATAGGCTATTTATATTTACTTTTTTAATTAATTATAATTTGACTCTGTTATTTAAGAAAATCCTGAATTTTGGACTAAAAAGTCAAAAAATAAGGACCACGACTTGCCGACACAGAATTTTTTGTGGAATCTAGAATGTAGAAAAAACGGTTCAATCGTTTTGGAGATACAAGTAATTTTGTATAAAATCTCATAATTGGCACGTGTATACAATGTGAAACAATCACGAGGAAGTATTGTGTCCATAATGGGCAGTGTATTTTATTATTCATCTTAGGTGAGGGTTGTGATGAAATTCAAAGATTTTGATGTGCTGCTTACGAAATTGTAATCAATTTTTAGCTAACTGTTACTGTTGAGTCACCAGTTGCGGAATTTGACTTCATTCGAGTGATAAGAAAAGTCTTGTGGTGTCACACCAGTTTTTTTTAGGACATTAACACCCTCGTCATATTTTTATTCAACCCCAGATATCAAAATACGGTTTAAAAAAGTCGGATACCTATTTGATATTCATTTTTTGTTATCTGTTACCGTACAGTTACCAGTGATGAACTCTGACTTCTTTTCGGAGGCTAAAAAAAGTTGTGGATTGATCGTTCTAGTTTGCTACCTAGGAATTTTCAACAAGCACAGCGAACCATTGGCCAAATATTGGAAAAGAGACGGTACTTTTTCCGAAAAAAGTACCTTTCCGAAAATGGTACTTTTTCCGTCTTAATTCCAAATTTCGAAACCCACTTAGGTTAAAGCACACATTGTACCTAAAAGTTTATTTAAATTGAAACATTCCAACTTATTTTTTTTTTTTTTTTTTCTAGGTTCATGATGCTTCATCTTACAGAGAAAACAATTGTTTTTCTTCTTCTACTCATAGTCTCAGACATCGGGGAAGCAAAGTATTGTTCGTGCTCTGTGTCAAACAGTGAAGTGACCTGGAAATGTGCCAATGATATTGTAAAATTGGGCAAGCTGATACTGAATTGTAAAGACTGCAGTGACATATCCATTTCTAATGCATCTATTTATGATTTTCTGCCTCAAATAAATTCATCAGTTGGTTTTTTTTCAATTGCAATTCGAATTCTGTCCTATGCCAAATGGACCATTGAAAGCTTTTTTAACCAAATTTAAAAGTCCTCTTGTTTTAAATTCCTTGGAAATAAATAAGTCCCCGAGCAATTTAAGCACATTGAACTCGGCCTTCTTTCAAGACCTCCCTCTTTTGAACCATCTTCGTATTGAATCTAATGCCAATCTGACCAAAGTAAATGTTGATGTCTTCAGAGGAAGTCCTGATTTACTATATATATCTCTGAGTAATAATCACATATCTGAGATTGATCCTAAATTATTTCAAAATGTTTCAAAACTAGAAACATTATATCTTTCTGATAATCACATATCAGAGATTGATCCTAAATTATTTCAAAATCTTCCAAACCTACAAAAACTATATCTGAGCAATAATCACATATCTGAGATTGATCCTAAATTATTTCAAAATCTTCCAAACCTACAAGCACTATATCTGAGCAATAATCACATCGCCTATTTAGACCCGAGTATTTTCAGAAATTTGTCAACATTGCTGATTCTTGCAATTGATAATAACCCAATAGTGAATCTCACACGTGCTTTGTTCAGTAATTTGCCTCATCTATATTTACTGGATATTTCTGGATGCAACATAAGTGTCTTATCATCGGAGGTATTTGATGATCTTGGAAAACTAAACATGTTCAGAGTAAACGAAAACAAATTTGTAACTTTTCCTCAGGATTTATTCTCAAAAACCAAAAAATTAACAACTATTGAAATCTCAAATCACACCAGCACATTGAAAGAATTACCATCAGGACTGTTTTCCAACCTTCCCGAACTCATTGATGTAGCGCTTGTTGGAAGTAGTATCCAAGAAGTGCCTGTCGACTTATTCTCGAATTCTCCCAAACTTGGAATGCTTCGACTGAGTGGTCATAAGAAAATTAAGATTCCTAAAGATTTGTTTAAAGATATTCTTTTAGGCTACTTGGATCTCAGTGGTAACAATCTTCGAGATATACCAGAAGCACTGAATGGGCAGTATAAATTGAAAATTCTTGATTTGGAAAATAATCTAATCGAAAAAATTACCGAGTGAGTAGTAGTATATAAAAGTAGAGGAGGAAATTAATTGTTAAAAAAATAAACATTAAAAAAAATACGGAGGGGAGTGGAGGGGGGGTTGAAGTGGTTCCAAAAAAGATCTCCCTCCCAAAAAGGAGGTTCTTAAACTTCTGTCGTTCTAAATATTCATTTCTCTTTCCGTGTTATCATTTTTTTAAAGAAGTGACACACAAAAAATAATTATCTGCCCTAAAACAAAAACATCACTGACCTTTATGTAGCTTCCATAGCTCTAAAACTAGCGAGATTAGGACTTCAATGCAATGTTAATAAGAATGCTGCTGGCTAATCCCGGCCCCACTGAAGCTGGGTGAGGTTAATTTTAGTAGTCAGTTTGTGAATTTCTAGCGAATGGAGTGCAAAACCCATGTCGTAATATGATCGTGCAGTTGAAAGCGAGGCCAACGCAAAAGAACCTTTAAATATTACCAGAAGTCTGATAATTACGGGTATTTGTAGAACTTGATCAAATGATCAACTTCGTGGGAAAACCTCGCGAAATCAGACTTTCCGAAAAAAATCTGTTCCTTCCAAACACGTGAGGCTGGTATTTCCAGTCTTAAGGGTTTCATTGAAAATCCTGTAACCAGGTCAGATAATAGCGTAGTTTTAAAAGACGCGATATTCCAAAAATAACAATTTCAGTCCGAATTGAAATAAAAGGCAATCTTTGAAGTATTAATATTATTTTATTTTCTGCATTTCAGGTCCAACTTAAAAAATTTCGGAAGTCTTGAAGTTTTGATCCTACGTTTCAACGGACTAAAACAAGTCGATAGTCTTGCTTTTGACTCGCTCACATATTTGAAAAAATTAGATCTTTCAAACAATCTCCTACAGTATTATCCTCCGTTTTCATCTTCCAAACTTTTGGATATAGATCTCTCTAACAACTTCATTGATCGTTTCAAATTTGATAACTTAGAAGAGATGACGTTCCCAAATTTGAAAGAGAATGACGAGTCCATATTTGAAGTAATTGAAGTAAGTCT
Organism: Bactericera cockerelli; assembly: GCA_024516035.1. Classification (NCBI taxonomy): domain Eukaryota; kingdom Metazoa; phylum Arthropoda; class Insecta; order Hemiptera; family Triozidae; genus Bactericera; species Bactericera cockerelli. Next base: position 6,859,570 of record CM044961.1, on the reverse strand, counting down.
TTTAAATTTGGTATACATATATTTTCCAAAAGCTTCGTGGTAATTTCAGAAGATTTTATATATACAGCGTGGACCAAAAAAAAGTTTACACCCGTTAATCCGTGAGTACACGCACATAGGGAAAAATTCTCACACGCTCGGCAAAAACGCTAGAACTTGATCGATATTGGTCCTAACCTGTAGGGACCTGGAGTAGCTGTTGATAATATACAAAGGAAAATACATACGAACTAGGTTTAGCGTAAGTATAGCACGCTCGTTTTGTTTTTCTTGGCGTTGCAAAACTAGCGTTTTGCTTGATGTTCATCTAGATCAGGCATGTCAAACTCAAAATGTATGAAGGGCCATTTTTCAGTTGTGCTGATCATTGGCGGGCCGCAGGTACTCAACCCCTCCCCCTATCGTAAAAAAATAGATCCTGACGTGAAATGAAAAAAAAAAAAATATTCATTTTTTTTTTTTTGGTTGCACTTTAACGACTTAGTCGTCCTTCGTGCCATTCCCCGTCATGTTTTATATTAGATGGTACATGTTGATTTTTTAGTTTTTTTTTATTTGTTTTAAAAATAGAAGTTTTATTGGTTTGAAATAATACACAAAATACCTACACAAAAAGTACCTATAATTTTTCTTATTTATAATCTTTTTATAGTTTTTATAATCTTATAATAAGGAAGTATTGTATTATACCCTAACGCTCGCAGCGGGCCGCACAAATTGACCAGGCGGGCCACATGCGGCCCGCGGGCCGCCAGTTTGACATGCCTGATCTAGATGTATCCACAGTCCCTTGAGCTATTTTCAATTTCTGTTGCCCGTGACGTGGCGAAAAGTTCAGATCGGTCTGAAATGTGAGATTTTTTTTCATCACGCGTGTACAGTAACTTTTTTTTGAGAGTTTTTTTTTCTGTTACTGACTATTTAGTTTAATTTAATTAATTATTTATAATAATTAGTTTAATAATTAATTAATATAATAATAACAATTGTTTTACATCAAAAAATATATTTTTTAAAAGAAAATTAGTGTGTTTACCTACCAAATTTGTGATTGTTCACTATTGTTATAATAATTATTATAATGATTTTTAACTAACAAAATATAAATTTTTAACTAACATTAATTAAATTTCTTTGTATAATATTAGGTAGTTAGGTACCTTCCTACACTTTTTTTTGCTAGATACTGAAATAATTAGTATTCTTTGTAATCTTTCTCCACCTACTATAATGGGTACCTACCTACCTACTTACCTCCTGGTGTAATCTAAGTACATTTATTTTTTTATCGTTTCTGTTTATAGCTTTTAGAAGTACCTAAACAAATATAATTGCATAATACTCTTGATTATAAGATATACGGTGAATTGCCCTACAAACTTATGTCAGTATGGCTTCCGATGAACAAATTTTGGAAAAAAAGAAAAAATCAAATCAGGGGTTCGAACTGCAACCATTTGGAGAAAAAGTTGCTAAAATTACTTTAAATATCTTTTAAATACATACGAGTCAACTTAATGTATCTTAATGAAATACAAAGCAAAACCAGGTGTGAGAATTTTTATCATCGCGCGTGTACATACGTTCGGATTTTTAACGCGTGTACTCACAGGCTAATGGTAGAATACTGACGTTATTCCAGGCGGGATCTGCAATCCGTTTTTTCGGATTCACCTTCGTAACCGCACAAAGGGATTTTTTGCAACTTTCCGAAAAAGTCCGACTTTGCCTCATTCTTCAGGTCAGTGCTTTGTTCCTGTTTAAGATGAGTTAATTCTGACTTATTCACAGAAAGCCAACAAAATTTTCTAGCTAGGCAAGTTTAATAGAAGTTGGCGGCCACCCCGCTGATGCTAAGGAATAATTTTACGATTTTTTATCAGGTGATCTTCTAGGAAAAATATTTAGATGTTTGCCAAAAAATCATCAGTATTCCTAAGAGTTTTCTAGCTGTAGACTGTGTAAGGGCGTCTTGTATTGTTTACAAGTTGGTTTACATTGCATTTTACTTCCGAGAAATTTCTGATATTAGAAATCGGAAATATTGTGTTCGTTTATGTAAAAAAATATATTTTTTTGCTCCGATTTCAATTTTTTTATATTTCTGGACGTTTCATAACCTCCTGAGCAACTTCGGTTTTGTGTCCCTCTGTCGGTCTGTTCATAAAAAATCCTTGTAACGCGCAAATTTCAGAAACTACTAACTTTGCACACATGGGAGACGTTCTGTAGATGGTCCCATTTTAAATTCATCAAATTCATACAATCGGTTCTGGGTGAAAGAGATCATGCGCCTGCCCACTAACTTTTTACTTAAACGATTATATCTCGTGAACAGTACACCCGATTTTGATGAAATTTTGTCAAAAACAAGGTCCACCACTTGCCGATACAGAATTTTTTGTAGAATCTAGAATGACGTAGAAAAAACGGCATTCTACCATATAAAATTAATGTGAAGAAAATCGTTTCAGTCGTTTTGCAGATACAAGTGATTTAGTATAAAATATCAAAATTGGCACGTGTATACAATGTGAAACAATCACGAGGAAGTATTGTGTCCATAATGGGTAGTGTATTTTATTATTCATCTTAGGTGAGGGTTGTGAATACCGCGTGTTTTTTGAATACCGCGTTGAATTTTTGAATACCGCGTTCTCACATGCCTTCATCAACCAGTTTAGGAAAATTCAAATGATAATTTATTTTCGTGCTGTTCAGGATGTCAGTAGTGTTAGCTTGATGAGGTAGTGCTAAGAGAACTAGTAGTATGACCGCGGTTCAAATCTCGGCAGTTAATATTATTTTAATAATAAAAATAATAATATGTCATTATTTTATTTATATCTGACCTGTTGTAACACCAACAGCTTATAGTATTTTTGGGGGTAATACCGTCTGTAAATTGAGATATATTAGATACTATTGGTATTACGAGCATGCTTATTATTCATGCAAGCCCCTAAAAGACTGCCTTGATAAAGTAAGTTTGGTTTTTTTATGCTTCCCTAAGAGAGAAGAAAAAACTCTAGCGAATTTTCCTAACGAAAATAGATTTTATAAAATAAAGCCAGGTAAATATGTAGAGGTAGGTTCTTCTATCATAAACAATAAATATTTACCCTTTTACTCTTAACAGAAATCTTAAAAAAAACCAAGATAAAATTTCATAAAATAAATAAACTTTTGCAGTCTTTATTATGTTTTATACTACGATTAGCTCAGTGGTAAGCTAGACGCTTGCCATGCGGAAGGTCCCGCCCGGGTCTGAACCCCAGAGCCAGCAAAAAATTGTATTAACAATTTGAATGCAGTTATTTGTACATAAAAACGCCAAAAGTTAAAAAATAATATTTCACAGAATGAAGAAAATATGCTTGAAAACTATTATCGAGAAACAAACAATCATTCGTTTGACTGGCCTTTAATTAATATCAAGGAAAATTATTAGACATAATTAGATAATTTATTACTGTTTGAGTACCAGACGACCTTACACAGTCAACACTTTTGAGATTTTGAACATCAGTTTTTTGAGACTTAGCTGGTTTGTTTGCCCAGAAGATTACGTGAAAAAAAATTATTTCTTAGCATCTTCAGAGTCACCGCCAACTTTTATCAAACTTGCTGGTGTCTGTGCCAAAATTTGTTTAGCAATTTTTTAAGTGTTTCATGGTTTAAAAACTTACATTAGGTTTTTTCTGTTCAGTGTAAAAAAGGCTACAAATCAAATCGTAAAAACAAATAAACGTAGCTAGAGACATCGAAATTTCCTTTCCGCAGAATTGTTCAGAATTAACTCATCTTTAATAGGAACAAAGCACTGACCTGAAGAATAAGCTAAAGTCGGACTTTTTTGGAAAGTTGCAAAAAATCACTTTGTGCAGTTACGAAGGCGAATCCGAAAAAACGGATTTCAGATCCCGCCTGGAAATATCGCCAGTAATCTACCATTAACGAGTGTAAACGTTTTTTCGGCCCACCCTGTATGAATCAGTAGGTTGGTGTAATGACCGTGAATCTTTAGTTGTATTCATTTTGACTTTTTTTCGGTCCTCTCTTGGACTCTGTGTAAGATTTTTTTTTAATTTTTCAAAACAATCCAATTTTCTTCATTTCAAAAAAGGTTTCTTTCATAGTGTTTCTTTGGCTTTTGTGCTATATCACCAGATGATTCTGTATTACATAAAAAAAAATCTGAAATTCAGCGGGAAGTGGGCGAAAAAAATAAAACAAAATATATAAATAAACTATGTTTCGTAATAATATAGGCCGGTTGGCTTGTCGATCTTAATACTAGCTCTTTTCTCTCTTGATTTTAGCTTGTAAGAATTAATCTCGACCTCTCATCCAACAACATTACCACAGTTGATCTTAGCTTTTTGGAAGAAATGGTTAAGCTTCGAAAGAATAGTAGTCATTTGGAAAACAGAAAATTTGTAATGATTCTCGATAACAATCCTCTCTGTAATTATTGTACGAACTATGGCTTAATCCAATACTTGAACAATAAAACTTTTGAAGATGATTCTTTGATGATGGCAATTCAAGTGTCAAGTGTCAAATGTGAAGGAAACTTGACTATAAAATCGATCCTTCCGGAGAGGATTTCATGTGACATTGAGATGTGCCCGACATCCTGTACTTGCAACTACATGCCCTATTTCTCTGAGATGAGAGTCAACTGCTCCTCCGCTAACCTTACAGAGATGCCACACTTTCTACCCGCAACCTATGAAGACAAGAAGGTTGCTAGGATACAGCTGATCCTACGCAACAATTCTATACAACACATGCTGGAGAAACCACCCAAGGAATATGAACTGGTGACAGAACTCGATATGTCTGTGAACAGATTTTCAGATGTGAGCAACATGAAGCCTTATCTAAATAATCTAGAGGTAAGTTAATACATGATCTTTTAAAACGTTTATCAGACTTGAGACTTTTGGGTTCAAAGCTTAGCCATTCCCAAATTGCAAAATTTGCTTTGTCGAAAGTATGCTCTTCCGTATTAACAAGCACTAAAAATATTATATGATTGAAGATACTGTATAATTTATAATTTGATTACATAGATATTCTATTTGACTAACTTACGGAGTTACGGGCTCACTAATCACTAAACTCTTGATTAATTATTTCGTACGGAAAAATAACAGTACTCTTATCGAAATAATATTTTTTTTGATCAATTCTTTGAATCAAAGGTTGAAGATATTGAATTATGTGATTTTAGTTCCAATAAAGTCATCAAAGATTTAGACCACACTCCAGAAAAAAAATAATTGATTCTTAATTTTTCCTTCTTTACAGAAACTGGATCTGTCTCATAATGATCTGAAAGCTGTGAACCAAGATTTTCTCACAAACGTATCAAAAAAACTGCATTCTTTGGCCTTATTTGGTAATCCGTGGTCATGCGATTGCAACATTGAACCTTTGCTCAGTTTTGTAAAGACATCCAGCATTGTAAGTATAAAGGATCATTGAAAAATTCACCAATACTTGAATAGTTGTCTAGAGGATCCACCTAGGTGTTTTTCCGTCCTTTTTAGGAGAACACTTTTAGTGGTACCATTAAAACCCCCCAAAGAATTGGGCTTTTTATTAATGGTATCACTAAATTCTTTTATTTATTTACTTTCTTATATAAATTTTGTTGAAATAGTTTTATTATTAAGGACATACCTAGTAGATATTTTTAATAGTAGACATGTATATTTTTGTTTTGGTAAAGTTTTTTTGCTCTGCACGCACAACTACCCTCTCATTCTTTGCCTGAGTCGTGGCAAGACAGCAAGTGTCACGCTGTCACATAGGTTTAAAAGGATTTTTTTTGCGCGTTTTTATCAAAAAAAAACACTGCCAATTATAAACACAAGACACAATACTTCCTCGTGATTGTTTCACATTGTGTACACGTGCGAATTTTGAGATTTTATACTAAATTACTTGTATCTCCGAAACGCCTGAACCGATTTTCTTCAAATTTGTTTTATATGGTAGAAAAACGTTTTTTCTACATTCTAGATTCTACAAAAGATTCTGTATCGGCAAGTCGTGGTTCTTATTTTTTGACTTTATTGTCCAAAATTTCGGATTTTCTTAAATATCAGAGTCAAATTATAAGTAATTAAAAAGTAAATATAAAAACCTGTGCAAAACAATAATATGCAGATACATACAAAATTTCATCAAAATCGACGGACCGTTCACGAGATATAAGCATTTAAGTAAAAAGTTAGTGGTCAGGCGTATGGTCTCTTTCACCCAGAACCGCTAGTACAATTTCAATGAATTTAAAATGGGACCATCTACAAAATGTCTCCTAGATGTGTGCAAAATTTCATCAAAATCGGCCGAGTAGCTTCCGAGATTTGCGCGTTACAAGGAATCGTTTTAACAGACCGACAGACCGACGGACCGACAGACGGACACAAAACCAAATTTGCTCAGGAGTTTATGAAACGTCCAGAAATATGAAAAAAATTTCAATTTTTTTTCATATTTCTGGACATTTCATAACTCCTGAGCAAATTTGGTTTTGTGTCCGTCTGGGGGTCTGTGTGTCTGTTAAAAGTATTCCTTTTAACGCGTAAATCTCGGAAACTACTCGACGGATTTTCATGAAATGTTGCACACATCTAGGAGACATTGTGTAGAATTTTTTTTTTAATTATCAGCAACAGTATAAAATCTCAAAATTGGCACGTGTTAACAATGTAAAACAATCACGAGGAAGTATTGTGTCCATAATTGGCATGTGTTTTTTTATTGTTGTTGAAATTTTCCTAAAAGTGGTTCTTTAAGACGACTATTGACTTGTATATTTTTATTATTATTATTTTTTATTAGATTATTTTTATTAGTTCAGTAATAATCTCGACATTGGGGCCGTCCAAAAATATTGTACTCCTTCAAAAATAAGTTTTACTCGTATATTACTTCGGTTTACTGGGAATTTTTTTGAACTAGCTGAGGAAGCTCTTCCAATGATATTCACTGCTTGGGTGATTCCAGAGTTTTGCCCTAACCTGTGCATTAAATCAAAAGAACCGAAATTTCATTGATTAATTTAATCATTGATTAATTTATCGATGTTTATTCAATAAACTCTGTTTTGTGTTAATATAGGCCTGTTGGCGAGCTTGATGATGGATTTATGCGATCGGTCCAATTTGAACTGATTTGCTGATCAAGTGGTTGAGACACTAATCTTGTTATTTAGGTTGAGTCAAGATTTGATGGTTTTGAATCCACCCAACGCATGAATTGTATGGTTTTTCAATATCCATACATACAGTTTACATTATTTACAAACACATAATAATTTTCGACGAAATGTTTTATGTTTGATAAATATACTAAAATTTATAAAATGTGTAAAAGAAAAAAATAATCAGGATAATTATTCACTTTTTAAATTGTTCCAGCTAAGTGGTGCAGAGAACATTACCTGCAAAGGCTGGGAGAAACCTCTGGAGAAAATGATTTTGGAAGATTTCTGCAGTACCTAATTCTGCGGTTTTTAAAGCCTGTTTTTTAAGTAATAAGTATATTTATTGAACGGGAATAACCCTATGTAAGAATACAAACAACAGAAACATGAAATGGTAATAGTTATAATAGTAAAAATAAATTACAAGTATAAGTTTAAAAATATCACAGTAACTATGCAAAAAAATAAGCTGTCACGAGGTTTCGAGAAATAGCAAAAACAATAATAAATAAATAAATAAAATGATACATAAAAATTAACATTCTTTTGTATCTATATCAAGAGATTTAAACCTCTTTTTATCAAAAAGTTAATCCATACAAATAAACACAAAATAAGAGTATTATAAATTTAAAAGTCAAAACTCTTATCGTCATTGGCAGCACGAAGCATCCTGTTAATTGGTGAGTGGTACAGGTAATTTGCGCCACAGGATGTCACATAAAATTTGTTGGATCTCCTCAGCCTCCTATGACAGTCTAGAGAAACTGAAGATAGCAGATTATTACAATCTACAGAGCCAGAAAGCAACTTTTTCAGAAAGTTCAAGTCTGCTTGATGACGCCGCTCGGTTAGAGAACCCAGATTGGAAATGAGGTTGAGATCACAGAGCTCACAATAAAAAGAAAATAAATAAAAGAAAATTTACATGTAATACACTCTGTCTAACATCGCATATCTAGACCCCATCCTCAACTGTAAATCTTTCTTTCGATTTAGATATTCCCTTATTGAAGCTGTTGGCTAGAAAACAATCCCCCTATCCTTATTATCCTTCATCCTCCCTTAATGACCCCCTTGTACTACCGTACCTGGTGTGAATGTGTGATTGAATGTGATTTTTTCCGTTTTGCTTTACTTTTAACTACCATAATTACTAATATTGTTATACTATCTTCCACTATTATTTCATTTTCTTGTTTTCTATTATCTCTACTCTCTAATTGTTATTTTATTTACATTGTATCTATACTCAAATAAATAAAGCGGTGTTTTGTTAAACTGTTGGCATAATGGGACTAGCTGTCTTGTGCTGACAGTCTAAATAAAGCACTACTTATACTTATACTCGATCTTCAACCTCCATGATATAAATTCTCATCGCCTCTCTTTTTCAATATCCCTCCTCTTCCGGAGACTAACAAGACAGAAGTCTTTTGAAATGCAACAATGGAGAAACCCACGTCTTCCAGTTTTTTTTTTAATATTAGTTGGTTATATTTTTACAGTATATAAAAGACTTCTCCCAGGACATCTTCCCGAGGCAGTGTGCTCAGCACTGAGGCAACATTACCTCTCTGAACAGCGAAACTAAGCCGTTGCCTGAAATATTCCCCGGCGCGTCTGTCCTTCGTCTCAAGGACCAAGGTTTTGGATATGCTATTAAACATTTCCAAAGCACTTGGCCCAAAAGAGCCAAAGGTTTCGACGGCGAAGGGAATGAAATCATAGAGATTTTGTAGGGACCAATGTCATACCATCCGGTCTTTTGCCGTCTTTTCTGAATAGACCTGATGTCTCAAGAACCGATGGAATATGACAAGATCCCAAGGCACGTTTAAGAGTTTGGTTTAGTTCGTTATGGCGTGAATACCTACCCCCACTTTTGTTGCAACTTAACCCATGCTGTCCTGTCTTATCGACTTCCATTCCACAATGGCATGTATGTGCTTGGCATATTTCCGCACCTAATCTTAAGGCTACTGCAACGCGTAAAGAGGTATTGTCCAAGAGACATCCTACATTTGCAATTGGCATTGCTTGTATCCAAGCACCCGATTCCTTAGATCCTAAACCCATAATTCTAGCTTTGTCCCGAGGAGATGCAGTTGAAATTAAATTGTCATATTTTTGTTCAATAAGAGGTGAATCCCAATCTTTCTGAAAGTTTGAATTTGGAGGAGTATCTAAGGTACTAACTTGTTTCCATTTTTCCAAAGAGTGCATCATGACATTGGTTTGACAGAAGGATGGGATGATAAGAGACATCCAGATAGAAACAGAATTCAAAGAAGCCAAGAAGGCGGGTAACGCAATGTCTTCTGTTAGTCGGATGCCTAAACCTCCCATCTTTACTGGCAAAGTTGCTTGTTGCCATGATGAACCTTCTAGTCTCACATTTAAAATATTTTCTAATAATTGTCTAATCATTTCATCAAACTTTTTCAAATTAGACTGTCCAAATTCCCATGTTTTACATGTTCTTAGTAAATATAAAAGTTTTGGTATACTTAGGCAGTTTTTGAGCAAGTACAGCGCATGATGAGCATGAAGGCTTTCAAGCCTTTTAATAAGAAGCTCTATTTTTTCATTTTTTTGGTCAAAGGATGGAGATATTCCTTCTGGAAAGATTGGGGAACCAAGGAGATTTAAGTTTTCAGGGCTGGGGAATATTATGTCTGGAAATTTGTTTCTAATTGATTCTGTTAGACTTTCGCGCATGCTTGGGCTATCATGTTTAATGAAAATTTCACATTTATTGGTGTTCAAAGTTAAACCTAGTGAAGCTCCTATATTTGAAAATTTTTCCATGTCCTCCAACACGTCGTTAAGTGAACCACCCAAGGTGCCATCATCTAGATACCACATATTCAGCGGAGATTTTAAAGATATATTTTAAAGATATATCCAGTTGGCATGCAAGGAAGGCTGAAATTGTTCGGAGATGGAAGGGTGATATGATGATAAGGGAAAAGATGGGAAAGACAGACTACAGATAGTGGTATGGACATGCGTGGACATATGTGGGGGGGGGGGGGGGGGGTGGCACGTGCCCCCCCAGATTTATAAGCAGGCAGTATAATATATCTCAAATTTAATAATAAATTATACCAAATCCAGTTTAAAAAATGATCTCACCGAGTTGGGGGGGCACGGGCCCCTAAATAATGACCAATTCTAAGATCGATTAGAAATATAATATATGTAACTTAATAAATAAAAGCTATCAAAAATTCTGTCATACGGAATTTTTTTTCTTCGTTATCACGCTTATAAAATCGTATAGATGGCAAAACTGGATGAATCATCGTCATTTGGAGAGAGACAGAGAGTGTGTGTACTGTGTAATTTTTCAATATTTTTATTATTTGATATTCCTTATATTGAATGTTGTACGCGATTTGTGATAAGCTATACACTGTCTAGACTCTAGGGTAAAGGCCAGGGTCCTCGTTGTGAACGCCTACTTAGAATATGGAGAGAGCTGTGAAGAAGTGAGTGATAGTAAAAATGGATGTAGATGATTTTAAGATTTTAAAAATTCATGTGTTTGAATCTAGTATCTCTATATATAAAACAGAAAAAAGGACTACCTACCTACCTACCTACCTATGTTTGTTTGTCCGGAGTTGTTTAGCCAAAACGGTAAGAGATAGCGAAAAATGTCTCAGAATTGACCCCCCCAAAACCATTATCGTTTTGTCCAGAAAAATTATAAAAAGTTCAAAAAGGCATTGCTGTCCAGCAGTACGGCCATGCCTTAGTAAATTTGAAATTTAGTCCCGTTGCAAAGCACGGGCAAACGGCTAGTTCTCTATACAATAATTTTGATCAAACTTTAATAACAAATTTTTTATATACAGGTACAGTGAAATGGTATAATTAATTAAAGGTAAACAAAGTCTGATCAAAGGTGGTGATAATAATGCCTTTAGCATTCTTAACGAGAGTTCGAACATAGCCATGCGATCAGTGCCGGATTAAGGCTGCGCGGGGCCCTTGGCATTTTCAAGGCGCGGGGCCCCAAAATTGTACTGAGTTTATTCTAAAATACTATTTTTAGAACCTTGAAACCAAAGCCAAGTGTCCTGGACACTAATCAATAATAGTATTCAAAACGACGTTTTCGAAATGCATTTCGAAAATGCCCAAAGACTTTTTTTCTTTTAATGATACATACTAGAATTGCACGTCTTGAAAAACAATCCAAAACATCATGATAAGTAAACTTGACGGCTCCGCAGGCGAAATTTTTGAAAAGTTATGGGGTAAAGTACTCGGAAAATATATACAAAAAATATCTTGAAAAAAAACATTAAACGGTCGCAGGCGACTATAATGAAGATTATTGGTTAAGATGTCGATAAAGCCGATCACTGTGCAGTCTGTGCACTCAGCAGACACTTTATGGTTTTGATGGCAGAGATTACCGCAGGCGATAATCACGCCCGTCAATATTATTCTTTTCAAATACGAGTAATTATATAATATTTATATATTATACAGGGTGTCCCGTATACAGATGCAAATATTTTGAGGGTAGGTTCAGCCCACTGTGAACAATCCTATGAGCGAAACTTGCAGTGGGGCATTTTCTTTCGTTAAAGAGTTATGGCCAAATCCCTGTTTTTCCCACAGGTCTAGAGGTCACTTGGATCGATGCACGTTTTCAAAGGAATGATAGCCAGTAAGTAATTTTTTACATCATGTATAGATAATCATGCATATTTCCCTTCAAATGCAGTTGGCTGCATGAAAAAATATTGAAAGACCAGAGAGATACTCTCCTTGGGAGTCCACACATGCTTGCATTCGAATTTTCCACTGGTTGAAGCAGTGCTGCAGGTCATCAAGTGTAACTGCCTTCAGTAGTTCTGCCGTTTTTGTTTTGACCACTTCAATCGACTCAAAATGGGTTCCTTTAAGCTGACTTTTGATTTTAGGGAATAGAAAAAAGTCGCAAGGGGCCAAGTCTGGTGAGTACGGTGCATGCTCAAGCACTGAGATTTTCTTGTCGGCCAGAAATCGTCATATAGAGAGCGCGGTATGAGCTGGTGCATTGTCCTGATGCAGCACCCAGTCACCGGAACTCCAGAGCTCGGGTCTTTTCTTTTAATTTTTCATGTAAAATTTGTCTCACTGTCTCTCTATTTATGTTTATCATAGCTGCTATTATTTTTACACTAAGTCGCCTATCATTTCGGATGATTTTACTAATTTTTTCCACGTTCTCATCTGTTTTTGAAGTGGTAGGTCGGCCTGATCGTTGATCATCTTCGATGTCCTCCCTACCCTCCTTAAATCTTTTGAACCAATCATAAAACGTTATCCTACCCATACACTCATCACCATACACTTCTTTTAACATTTTCAAACAATCCGATTGACTTTTGTTTAGTTTTGTAAGAAATTTCAGGTTAACACGTTGTTCTAAAATTTTACTCAACATTTTAATTTGAAAAATCCGGCAAAGTGCACTGACAAGGTGTTCGATTATGACTGATTATTTGAAAACTACCGATCAGAAAGAAATTAAAGTTAATGAAATATGAACATGAGGAACTATGGTTAATTCCTGCAAAAACTTGTTGAGCTATGTACATCAGAGCCGGAGCTATGGGGGTCGTCCGGGAACTTTATTGTTGGACCTCGTATTTAATCATAAGTTCAATACTTTTCTAAAATTTGATTTTTCCCTTTCGTGAATTTAAAGTACTTCTACAATTGCAATTCTGCGTATCACTAGTTAAAATTCCAAGTTCTTCCAGACGCGTGAAGGAACGGATGAGATACGACCTATTAAACGGCACCAGAAGGAGAGAAACACATCTTTCAAATTTTGAATCTGGGCGCTATTGCATTGAAACAAAATAGTAGAGGACGGTATTCTTTTAACTAGTGATACGCAGAATTGCAATTGTAGAAGTACTTTAAATTCACGAAAGGGAAAAAAGGGAAAAATCAAATTTTAGAAAAGTATTGAACTTATGATTAAATATCTCTCTGGTCTTTCAATATTTTTTCATGCAACCAACTGCATTTGAAGGGAAAATTGCATGATTATCCATACATGAAGTAAAAAATTACTTACTGGCTATCATTTCTTTGAAATCGTGCATCGATCCAAGTGACCTCTAGACCTGTGGGAAAAACAGGGATTTGGCCTTAACTCTTTAACGAAGCAAAATGTCCCACTGCAAGTATCGCTCATATGATAGTTCACGGTGGGCTGAACCTACCCTCAAAATATTTGCATCTGTATACGGGACACCCTGTATAAAGAGATCTACCTATTTTCATATACGTGGTCAATTATAAGGGGGGCCCCGTGGTTTTTCTTTTAATATTTTACTCGACTGGCTATGATTTTATTTAATATTAAAATCCAGAAAAACCGACTTGAAGGCCATTCAAAAACACTTATAATTTGTGTAAGCTGCCCGAAACGCGCGGTCCCCAAAACTGCGGGGATCGAGTGGGGTATAAAATGAAAAGGCTTAATTGTACTCACACTTGATAAATGACATTTTTAATTCCATTAGAGAATATGTGTGAGGTTTACAGTTCGCAGAACTGACCAAGTAATTACGTTTTTGCCAATAGGGTGAGAAAAATTCCCTAATATAGACGACCACTCAGGGGTTAAACTGATAAGCTGCTAAGATAAGGTCTTCCGTTGTATACGGCCATCCTTATCTAAGCAGGATGATTTATTTTAAAAACTCAATCATTAAATTTGAATAAGAAATTAAATTATTATATTTGCTAATTAGCTTATAGAGATTACACAGAGTCACATTGCCAGTTTTATGGCGAGGGTCTAGCGGTAGTGAAAATTTTTTTTTGAAAAAATAAAAATATGTATATTGAATTCTGACAAAGCACTTGTATGCAGGGTGTCCTGGAATTTATGATCTACTTCCAGTTCGATTAAAGGTAAGTTTTAACTAGTGGTTCTGTGAACTTTAAACCGCACACAGATTCAAATATCGCATTATAAATGTTCAATCAAGCATGAGGACATCAAGACCTTTCATTCAATACCCCACTCGATAAGTTATAATTAAAAATATCAACCGGCCCTTTTATGGCCTTTTTTCGATTTTTTAACACAACTTAGCTTTTACGATCACCAAATTTTACTACTCATCTAAAATGTATTTTTTCAAAGACTTTACAAAATTTCAAGAGCCTTGTTTGTTTAAACAAAAAAAAAATCGTTTTTCAATTTTCACCAAAACGGCCCCCATTTGGCCCCGAGTGGCCTAATTTGGCCCAAAAACTATAGGTAAAATTTTCACCAAAACGGCCCCATTTGGCCCCGAGTGGCTTAATTTGGCCCAAAAATTATAGGTAAAATTCTAGGACTTCAATGAACATGTACACAAAATTTCATCAGTTTTAAAGAATCCGGTCGGCAGTTTTCGGAACAGACAGACATACATACAGACAGACAGACAAACGAAAGCCAAAAATCGTCCAGTATGCAAGTTAAAACAGAACCTCACTGTGTTTGGTCAAATATCAACTGGCCTTTTTTTACCCTTTTTCGATTTTGTATCACAGTGCGGCCCCCTTAGCTTTCACGATCGCTAAATTTAATTACTGAACTAAAATATATTTTTTAACAACTCTAAAAAATATCAAGAGCCTTGCTTTGTTAAATAAAAATAGAAAAATCGTTTTCTATCGGCCCCTTTTTGGCCCCGAGTGGCCTAATTCGGCCCAAAATCTACAGGTAAAATTTTAAGTCCACAAGGAACAAGTTTACTTAAATTTCAACAAATTTGAAGAATCCGGTCGAGAGTTAAACAGACAAACAGACAGACAGCCAAATTGTCCAGTGGCCAAGTTAAAACAGAACCTCAATGTGTTCGGTTGGTTAGAAAAATCATTTTCAATGTTCACCAATACGAGCCCGTAAGTGGCTCAAAAGCAATAGGTAAAATTCTAGAAGCCCAGTCAACATGTAAACTAAATTTCATCAACTTTAAAGAAACCGGTCGGGAGTTATCGCGGATCAGACAGATCGCGGATGGGCAGTGTATTTTATTATTCATCTTAGGTGGGGGTTGTGATGAAATTCAAAGATTTTGAGGTGCTGCTTACGAAATTGTAATCATTTTTAGCTAACTGTTACCGTTGAGTCACCAGTTGCGGAATTTGACTTCATTCGAGTGATAAGAAAATTCTTGTGGTGTCACACCAGTTTTTTTAGGACATTAACTCCCTCGTCATTTTTTTTCTTCAACCCCAGATATCAAAATAAGGTTTAAAAAAGTCGGATATCTATTTGATATTCATTTTTTGTTATCTGTTACCGTACAGTTACCGGTGATGAACTCTGACTTCTTATCGGAGGATTAGAAAAGTTGTGGATTGATCACTCTAGTTTACTACCTAGGAATTTTCAACAAGCACAGCGAACCATTGACCAAATTTTGGAAAAGAGACGGTACTTTTTCCGGAAAAGTACCTTTCCGAAAATGGTACTTTTTCCGTCTTAATTCCAAATTTCGAAACACCCATAGGTTATAGCACACACGTAAATACATTGTACCTAAAAGATTATTTAAATTGAAACATTCCAATTTTTTTTTCTTTTTCTAGGTTCGTGATGCTTCATCTTACGAAGAAAACAATTGTTTTCCTTCTTCTACTCATAGTCTCAGACATCGGTGAAGCAAAGTATTGTTCGTGCTCTGTGTCAAACAGTGAAGTGACCTGGAAATGTGCCAATGATATTAAAAAATTGCTGATACTGAATTGTAAAGACTGCAGTGACATATCCATTTCTAATGCATCTATTTATGATTTTCTGCCTCAAATAAATTCATCAGTTGGTTTTTTTCAATTGCAATTCGAATTCTGTCCTATGCCAAATGGACCATTGAAAGCTTTTTTAACCAAATTTAAAAGTACTCTTGTTTTAAATGCCTTGGTAATAAATAACTCCCCGAGCAATTTAAGCACATTGAACTCGTCCTTCTTTCAAGACCTCCCTCTTTTGAACCATCTTCGTATTGAAAATAATGCCAATCTGACCAAACTAAATGCTGATGTCTTCAGTGGAAGTCCTGATTTACTAGATATATATCTGAGAAACAATTTCATATCCGAGATTGATCCTAAATTATTTCAAAATCTTCCAAACCTACAGCAACTATATCTGAGCGATAATCACATATCTGAGATTGATCCTAAATTATTTCAAAATCTTCCAAACCTACAAAAACTATATCTGAGCAATAATCACATCGCATATTTAGACCCGGGTATTTTCAGAAATTTGTCATCATTGATGTTTCTTGCAATTGATAATAACCCAATAGTGAATCTCACACGTGCCTTGTTCAGTAATTTGCCTCATCTATATTTTTTGGATATTTCTGGATGCAACAATATCAGTGTCTTATCATCGGAGGTATTTGATGATCTTGGAAAACTAAATACATTCAGAGCGCACGAAAACAAATTTGTAACTTTTCCTCAGGATTTATTCTCAAAAACCAAAAGTTTAGAAACTATTGAAATCAAAAACAGCACATTGAAAGAATTACCATCAGGACTGTTTTCCAACCTTCCCGAACTCCATGAAGTAGTGCTTGATGGAAGTAGTATCCAAGAAGTGCCTGTCGACTTATTCTCGAATTCTCCCAAACTTGCAGAGCTTCAACTGAGGGGCCATAAGAAAATTAAGATTCCTAAAGATTTGTTTAAAGATAATCTTTTATACTACTTGGATCTCAGTGGTAACAATCTTCGAGATATACCAGAAGCACTGAATGGGCAGTATAAATTGAAAGCCCTTATATTGGAAAATAATCTAATCGAAAAAATTACCGAGTGAGTATAAAAGTAGAGGAGGAAACTAATTGTTAAAAAATTAAACATTAAATAATACGGAGGGGAGTGGAGGGGGGGGGTCGAAGTGGTTCCAAAAAGGATCTCCCTTCCAAAAAGGAGGTTCTTAAACTTCTGTCTTTCTAAATATTCATTTCTCTTTCCGTGTTATCATTTTTTTAAAGAAGTGACACACAAAAAATATCTGCCCAAAAACAAAAACATCACTGATCTTTGATGAAGCTTCCATACCTCTAAAACTAGCGAGATTAGGACTTCAATGCAATGTTAATAAGAATGCTCGACTCATGTTGCTGGCTAATCCCGGCCCCACTGAAGCTGGGTGAGGTTAATTTTAGTAGTTAGTTTGTGAGTTTCGAGCGAATGGAATGCAAAACCCATGTCGTAATATGATCGTGCAGTTGAAAGCGAGGCCAACGCAAAAGAACCTTTAAATATTACCAGAAGTCTGATAATTACGGGTATTTGTAGAACTTGATCATTTTCGTGGGGAAAACCTCGCGAAATGAGTCTTTCCGAAAAAAATCTGTTCCTTCCAAACAAGTGAGGCTGGCATTTCCAGTCTTAAGGGTTTCATTGAAAATCCTGTAACCAGGTCAGATAATAGCGTAGTTTTAAAAGACACGATATTCCAAAAATAACAATTTCAGTCCGAATTGAAATAAAAGGCAATCTTTGAAGTATTAATTATATTTTATTTTCTGCATTTCAGGTCTAACTTAAAAAATTTAGGAAGTCTTGAAATGTTGGTTCTACGATTCAACGGACTAAAACAAGTCGATAGTCTTGCTCTTGACTCGCTAACGTCTTTGAGAAAATTAGATCTTTCAAACAATCTCCTACAGCATTATCCTCCGTTTTCATCTTCCAAACTTTTGGATATAGATCTCTCTAACAACTTCATTCATCGTTTCAAATTTGATAACTTAGAAGAGATGACGTTCCCAATTGTGAAAGAGAATGACGAGTTGTCCATATTTGAAGTAATTGAAGTAAGTCTTTTAAATTTGGTATACATACAGGGTGGCCCATTTTAAATGACGCACCCGTTTTACTCGGCCCCTGTTGGAGATACAGAAAATTTATTCTGAGGACTTTTTTTTTTTTTTTTTTTTTTTTTTTTTTACATGAACGGGGGTTCCATTATACATTTTTACTTAACGTTATATATTAAAAACTATATTAAAAAAAACTAAAATCCTAACTACCTTAACTGGTTAATATAATAGCTTAAAATAAAATAAGTTACTAGCATTAGATTAAGATTAAAGTTTAAATTTTAG
Source organism: Bactericera cockerelli (assembly GCA_024516035.1). Classification (NCBI taxonomy): domain Eukaryota; kingdom Metazoa; phylum Arthropoda; class Insecta; order Hemiptera; family Triozidae; genus Bactericera; species Bactericera cockerelli. The sequence goes on along the minus strand of CM044961.1, from coordinate 6,841,201 downwards.
GTGCTAAAGAGAATGGTAGCTTTCCTGATCTTGCTAGGTCCACTACCCTTCCCGGAGGATCCGAAAAGATATCCACGCCCCCATCACTGGCTTCGTTCCACAATTTTTTAACTCTTACAATCGCTGTATGTTCATCTTTGTTGGTTCTGAATTTTTTAATGTAAAATAATTTCTTTTCACCTGTATTTCTAATTGGTACTCTGATGTTTAATTCGTTTATTATTTCTGGACAAAAAATTCTATTATTTAATAGTTTGAAAAGAAACATTAGGTCGTTGAACTGACGTCTAATCTCTAGAGTTAAAATTTTATTGGATGATTCTATTTCAGAGTAATCATGATTTGTGATCGGCGTATTTGACTTAAATGCTATTATTCTTAAAAATCGGTGTTGAATGGACTCTAGAGATTTAGTATGACATTTATATTCTGGTGACCATACAACAGAGCAATATTCCAGTATTGATCGGACGTACGCATAGTAGAGGGTCTTTAAGGTTGCCACGTTCGAGAAGTCCTTGGTATTTCTGTAGATGAAAGAAAGCATTTTTATAGCTTTAGATTTGATACGATCTATATGAGTGACGAATCCCAAGTCCTTCTGAAACGTGACCCCTAGATCACACACTACGTCACGTCGGGCCAGTACTTGTTTATTGATGCTGTATGATCCCAGGATAGGTGTTTTATTTCTGTGATATGTCATGACAAAGCATTTTTTTATGTTCAACTCCATCTTATTTGTGGAACACCAGTGATAGAGACGCGACAACAACTCTTGGATCCTATTCACATCCCCCTGTCCCCCGACACTCGATGCAACCTTCAGATCATCTGCGAACATCCAGAAATTCATGTCAGACAGTACTTCCGCTATGTCGTTAATGAATAGGGAGAAAAATAGACCAGAAGTATGTCCGCCTTGTATGCAGCCTGAATTGGCGTAAAAGGGGTCAGAAAGGCTATTCCCTACTTTTACCATCTGTGTCCTCTCCGACAAGAAGCTCCGGATCCATTGCAGCAAATACCCCGAAATTCCCAAGGCGGATAGTTTCGATATGAGAATATTATGATTTATTTTGTCGTACGCCTTGGAAAAATCGGTGTATATGCAATCCACCTGACTGCCTTTTTCCAAAGCTCCGCTGACATAATGATTACATATACTTTTTCATAACTCGCTGACATACTTTTTCATAACTCGGAGGGGGAAATCTCGTGGTGACCTTGGATTTTTTCTCAAGGTCACCCTTGAAGGTCAGATCAAGGTCAACTTCATTTTCTTAAATAGAATGACCCATTTTTTATTTCATATTCGTAATCTACGTGAATTTCTACATTCATTACACTATTTACTTGCTATCTCTCTATAGCCAATTAAAAAAGAAAAAAAAATTGAAATTTTCCGGAATGAACTTTTTTCTTCAAAGACTGAATTCAATTGATTTGTGTGTTTGACTTTCTTCTTACCTGCTAACTTGGCACCTATCGCCGCCGAAGTTGTTCGAACGTACCCCCATCGACCTCTATACACATTTGAACGCGCCTCTCAAACTCCTCCACACTTTTCAACAACACAATCTCCGGTATTTGCTCACATGCTCTCTGGATTCTTTCCATCATGTCCTCGCGAGTAATTGGAGCTTCTTTATACACTAAATCTTTCAAATTTTTTTTGGCCAATTCATCATTATTTTACATGATACTTACTACGTTGTAGCACATTTTCATTATTATTTCAATTTTTTTTTCTTTTTTAATTGGCTATATAGAGATAGCAAGTAAATAGTGTAATGAATGTAGAAATTCACGTAGATTACGAATATGAAATAAAAAATGGGTTATTCTATTTAAGAAAATGAAGTTGACCTTGATTTGACCTTGAAGGGTGACCTTGAGAAAAAATTCAAGGTCACCACGAGATTTCCCCCTCCGAGTTATGAAAAAGTCCTCAGAATAAATTTTCTGTATCTCCAACAGGGGCCGAGTAAAACGGGTGCGTCATTTAAAATGGGCCACCCTGTATATTTTCCAAAAGCTTCGTGGTAATTTCAGAAGATTTTATATACAGCGTGGACCAAAAAAAAGTTTACACCCGTTAAAGGTAGAATACTGACGATAATTCCAGGCGGGATCTGCAATCCGTTTTTTCGGATTCACCTTCGTAATCGCACAAAGAGATTTTTTGCAACTTTCCGAAAAAGTCTCATTCTTTGTCTTTGTCAGTGCTTTGTTCCTGTTTAAGATGAGTTAATTCTGAACTATTCTGCAGAAAGCCAACAAAATTTTCTAGCTAGGCCTCTTTGTTTTTACGGTTTGGTGTGTCGCCCTTTTTACACCTGACTGAACGGAGAAAAACAACCAATGTAAGTTTTTTACACCATAAAACACTACAAAAAAAAAAAAAAAAAAAAAAAAAAAAAAAAAATCCGAACAAATTATGGTAAAGACATTAGCAAGTTTAATAGAAGTTGGCTACCACCCCGCTGATGGTAAGGAATAATTTTACGATTTTTTATCAGGTGATCTTCTAGGAAAAATATTTAGATGTTTGCCAAAAAATCATCAGTATTCCAAAGAGTTTTCTAGCTGTAGACTGTGTAAGGGCGTCTTGTTTTTTTTTTTTTACTATCGTTTGGACCATCTATGGGTCACGGATATCTTTATTTCTTTCATGATACAAAGTAAATTTACAGAGTGATTTACAAATTACAAATGGAAAAACTACACATTAGAGACAGTGCGTCTTGTATTGTTTACAAGTTGGTTTACATTGCATTTTACTTCCGAGAAATTTCTGATATTAGAAATCGGAAGTATTGTGTTCGTTTTTGTAAAAAAAAATATTTTTTTGCTCCGATTTCAATTTTTTTTATATTTCTGGACGTTTCATAACCTCCTGAACAACTTTGGTTTTGTGTCCCTCTGTCGGTCTGTTCATAAAAAATCCTTGTAACGCGCAAATTTCAGAAACTACTAACTTTGCACACATATGGGAGACGTTCTGTAGATGGTCCCATTTTAAATTCATCAAATTCATACAATCGGTTCTGGGTGAAAGAGACCATGCGCCTGCCCACTAACTTTTTACTTAAACGATTATATCTCGTGAACAGTACAGCCGATTTTGATGAAATTTTGTAAAAACAAGGTCCACCACTTGCCGATACAGAATTTTTTTTAGAATCTAGAATGACGTAGAAAAAACGGCATTCTACCATATAAAATTAATGTGAAGAAAATCATTTCAGTCGTTTTGGAGATACAAGTGATTTAGTATAAAATCTCAAAATTGGCACGTGTATACAATGTGAAACAATCTCGAGGAAGTATAGTGTCCATAATTTGAAGTGTTTTTTGAATACCGCGTTCTCACATGCCTTCATCAACCAGTTTAGGAAAATTCAAATGATAATTGAATGGGTGAGTAGAAGAACCAGGAATGTCAAAAATCGATTTTTTTTTTTCGTAGAATAAGAAGGAATGTACTCTTTTCTATCATCTCTGTGAATATGAAGGAGAAATACCCCTTATAAGTATATTTTTTTTCGATTTTAAAGTGGGAGAAGCATACTCATTAGCATGATAATATCTGTCTTATTTTTGCTTTCCTGAAAAGTCGATTTTTGACATTCCTGGTTCTTCTACTCACCCATTCAATTTATTTTCGTGCTGTTCAGGATGTCAGTAGTGTTAGCTTGATGAGGTAGTGCTATGAGCACTAGTAGCATGAGCGCGGTTCAATTCTCGGCGGTCAATATTATTTTAATAATAAAAATAATAATATGTCAATATTTTAAGTTATTTCAGTGTGGACGGCTTTGCTGAACATTCAGAATAACATTGTTCAGAGAACATTGTTAGCTAACAATGTTAGCCACATATTTTGTTCGCGAACATTGTTAGCTAACAATGTTCGCTTAGTGTGGACCCGGCATAAGGTTGGTTTTTCTTATGCTTCCCTAAGAGAGAAGAAAAAACTCTAGCGAACTTTCCTAACGAAAATGGATTTTATAAAATAAAGCCAGGTAAATATGTAGGTAGGTTCTTCTATCATAAACAATACTAATTAAACAAACAACAAATATTTACCCATAAAATTTCATAAAATAAATAAACTTTTGCAGTCTTTATTATGTTTTATACCAGGATCAGTACAGTGGTAAGCTAGACGCTTGCCATGCGGAAGGTCTCGCCCGGGTCCGAACCCCACAGCTAGCAAAAAAATGTATTAACAATTTGAATGCAGTTATTTGTTTCATGACTACAAAATAAAAAAGGATTTTTTTTTGCCTTTTTTTTATTACGCCATAGTAGGTAGGTACACAGTATGAATTCTCTTCGCACAATTTTTTGAAACCTATGGTGACTTCAGTATATTAGTTCTAACTCAGAACTGTGCAGTGGAGTTATTAATATCTTTGCAGAAATAGTAAATTTTTCCTTAATCTGCTGTCTTTGGCATTAGCGTGCGACTGTGTTTTGATTAGTAAGCACTTATTGTGAGCCAAGCCTTTTTACCTACATTCTACAAGCAAATATTTCTCACATTCTCAATCGTCTTCCTCTCCCTCTACCTTCTTGTCTCTCTCTAAATCTCTCTCTCTCAATTCCCTCATAGGAACTGTTGGAAGTGACGCCTATCTTCCTAGATTCAAAGGTTGGGGTTTTGTAAACGATGTTTTTCACGTGACCAAAATTTGGGGTCACGTAGAGCTTCCAACAGGAATATTTAATGTTTCTGTTGGCAGCTCCATATGCTAAATGCATATGCCATTTCAGCATTCGAATACATAAGATGTAACTTGTACATAAAAACGCCAAAAGTTAAAAAATAATATTTTTTTTGAGTGTTTCATGGTTTAAAAACTTACATTAGGTTTTTTCTGTTCAGGTGTAAAAAATAAAACCGCAAAAACAAATAAACGTAACTAGAGACATCGAAATTTTGTTGGCTTTCCGCAGAATTGTTCAGAATCAACTCATCTTTAATAGGAACAAAGCACTGACCTGAAGAATAAGCTAAAGTGTAACTTTTTTGGAAAGTTGCAAAAAATCACTTTGTGCAGTTACAAAGGCGAATCCGAAAAAACGGATTGCAGATCCCGACTGGAAATATCGCCAGTTATCTACCTTTAACGAGTGTAAACGTTTTTTCGGTACACCCTGTATGAATCAGTAATCTTTAGTTGTATTCATTTTGACTTCTTTCGGTCCTCTCTTGGACTCTGTGTAAGATTTTTTTTTAATTTTTCAAAACAATCCAATTTTCTTCATTTCAAAAAAGGTTTCTTTCATAGTGTTTCTTTGGCTTTTGTGCTATATCACCAGATGATTCTGTATTACATAAAAAAATTCTGAAATTCACCGGGAAGTGGGCGAAAAAAATAAAACAAAATATGTATATAACTATGTTTCGTAATAATATAGGCCGGTTGGCTGGGGCTACTTGTCGATCTTAATACTAGCTCTTTTCTCTCTTGATTTTAGCTTGTAAGAATTAATCTCGACCTCTCATCCAACAACATTACCACAGTTGATTTTAGCTTTTTGGAAGAAATGGTTAAACTTCGAAAGAATAGTAGTCATTTGGACAACAGAAAATTTGTAATGATTCTCGATAACAAT
>CM044961.1:6722201-6835473 GCA_024516035.1 Bactericera cockerelli | reverse complement strand
GATTTCAGTATTTCAGGTTCAGGATTTTGGTTCGATCCTCGTGGATTGCTTTTTTATAGGAATTTCCATATGAGGAAAATTGAGGTTTGTATGTGTCGATAGTCTCTATCTAAGGTTCCTTCGAAAGAAGGGAAATTCTTGTCAGATAATTGTGGTTTTTCTCTGCGTTTTGATTCTGTCATACCCATGGAGCAGAATACAACTGCCGTGGGAGATATTATTGGGGACGAAAAAATGGTCTTCGACGGTATAAGGAATGATACTATCGAAATATATCTGCTAAATGAGGCTGAGGTATTAAGTTTTATGAAAACAATCCTCAATGTTGGAGACTCGTTATTCCAGTTCATAACTAGTTGTACTCTCCCAAGATAAAAAGAAAAGAAAAAAAAGTTGATCTGTGAAATATGGACCATCCTCGGATTTTTATTGATAGGTGGACTTAACACACCAGACACCCACAAAGTCCTAAGGCAAACACTACAAAAGAAGAATTACTTCAACAAAAAAAAAATCTTATTTTTTTCTGAATTAAGTATTGAAGGGACGTTTTGTTTGAGTTTTGGCACGCTTACAGAATTCTGCGAAATTGGAAAAGAAATGGGAGTAGAGGATGCACAAAAGAGGATGGATGAGTAGACGATAAGACGAAGATTGGAAACATGGCGAGTTTGAAAGAATTCTGTGAAACTTACATAGACCAAAGAAAATATGGGCAGAAGAAAAAAGGGGAACCAAAAACACTTTTATCCTAGAGTCTAAACATCGGTTTCATAACGATCTGCCTACCTTATGAAAATGAAAAGATGTAAGAGTAGAAATAATAATCATAAAAAAAAATCTTTATATTTTACTCTTCTTCTCTTATATTGTATATTAATTGGTAATTATCTGTATTGTATATAATATGTATAATTAATAGTGTAAATAAATAAATATTAGGACTTTATTTTATTTAATCAAATTTGACATCCATACTTTTGACCACTGTGCTACCGGGACAGACAAATGGCCAAATTATGAAACAAGATTAGAATTATTCTAAGTGGACAGTTGGACATTATCTCTTAACACGCCCTCTGGTGGGCATTACCACCAATCACAGGTCACAATTGCCTAGGTCAGTTGATAGTGACCACATAGAATAAATCTAATCCTGTTTCATAATTCAGTCCAAAGTATCTGAGCTATGGCGATATCAACAAGGCAGGAATATGGCAATCTCAACAACCGGTAGCCGTTTGAACTTTGATTAAACGTCCCTCTCAATTGCTGAGGAAAGGGGGGTTTTATCCTCTGTTAACTGACAAATCAGCTACTCACATTAACCTCTTCTAGCCTTAGTTGAGCCCAGAATATCTCGCATCACTAGGGATCGTAATATCGTATTTGAATGGTCACCTATCCAAGTGCGAACACACTTGGCATTGCTCAACTTCAGTGATTATAGAAAATAATTGTGTATTCAACGTGTCGTACTGCCATATTTTCAACCATTATAGTAGTATCTGTTTCTGGCTGGGGGACTATAAACAGGGAGTAGACCAGCAGTCTGGCTGGGGGACTATAAACAGGGAGTAGATCAGCAGTCTGGCTGTGGACTATAAACAGGTAGTATACCAGCAGTCTGGCTGGGGGACTATAATAAGGGAGTAGACCAGCATTGGCTTGGTTCTGGGGGCCTCAATTCTTAGCCGCCTTGTATAGACAGTGGTAGAAGTGCTAAGTCATTACTCCACTGTCTGGCTAGCATCGTTCACGATGACGCCACCCTATGATGATAGTAGTATACAATAATTAATTAAATTCAGACATTATTTAGATCCTAATGGATAATTAGATTACTGGCACTGACATATCCAACATTGTCAATTTGCCATACAGACACCTTTCTTCGCCCATGAAATAAAATACCTGTTTCAATTTACAGAAAAGTGAGAAGTTCACTGATAGATGAAGGTTGTAGGTACCCGGTCCCTACATAGTACACTACACAGGTATGAATTAATGCCCCTTCATCCATCAACGTCACACTCGTATCTGCAACCAGGAGTACACCGCGAGAAAATGCCAAGCTCTCATCCCCAGCATCATTTATCAAAAAGTGTTTTTATTAAATGTAACATTTATTACACACGTATCATTTTTATGAAAATGGGGGCATTGGGGTACCCACATATACACACACACACACATAGTGGGGCATGTTCACAGAAATAAATGTGGATGAGCGAAAAATATTTGAAATTCGGGATTTGTTATTTTTAATTTAGTTGTTTTTTTCTTTTTTTTCTTTCTTATTCTTTCTATTTCATTTTAATAACCGACCTCAGTAGCTTGATCGATAAGGCAGCGGACTTGTAACCTGGAGGTCGGTGGTTCAAGTCCCGGTTTCAGCGTATATTTAGTAAAGCGAGTTTGAGTAGTTGTGATACACGATGGTGATTAACACAAATATGATAACCTTTTTTTATTTCATTTTAATAAAAAAAAATAATGAAAGATAATACCTATAAATATTATCATTTTCCAAAATTAATTTCTATAATTCGTGGACCTAGCTACTTCAGTAATCAATATTGTGACATCGCTCTTGTCATTAATACGCAATCTGTCGCAAAATAATTGAATTCAAAACCGAAGCTTTTGCAAGTTCGATATTTTCTCGTGAATATGCCCCTTTCATGTAATGCGGTAGTGACGGGTGATTTATAGAAAATTCAATGAAAGATTTCACTCATTCCCTATTTCATGAAATATGTTAGCAACCATGATTTATGAAAAACTTTTCACCTTGGATTCGCTAGGGTGTCACGAGATGTCGCTAATGTCTAAAAATTATAATTAATTAAAAAACAGGAGCAAATCAAGATGTTAAATAAAAAAAATCTATCCAAAATAGCCTAAAAAATTTGATTTCGAATATATCTGGGTCTCGAAATACCGACCTCCATCACACAAGTCCGCCGTCTTATCAATCGAGCTACTAGGCTAGGAAATATTTATCACCATCATCATCATCATCATCAGAGGGTGGCGTCATCGTGAACGATAGTAGTCTGACAGTGGAGTAAAGACTTAGCACTTCTATGTCTATAGAAGGAGGCTAATAATTGACAAGGGCCCCCAGAACCAAGCCAATGCTGGTCTACTCCCTGTTTATAGTTCTCCAGCTAGACTGCTGGTCCACTCCCTGTTTATAGTCCTTAAGCCTGACTAAATATTTATCATCTACTAAAAATACATAAAGAAATTCCCAAGTACCGCAGTGTACAACATTGTTTGCAAAACCTCAAAGAAGTTGACCATTAAGACAACCTAACTCCTAATGATGTCCTTAATCTATTGCTGTCCTGCACATTCAATGCATAAATCACCCCTTTCCTTGTCCCTTAAGTTTCTTACAGCATTCTATATCGTCTTATTTTTCTCCAAATATAATTCCCAGTGCCGTATAAACACACTCTGAAGGGCAACAAATATAGCATACTAAAAATTGTCTCGGATGTCTCTTGTAAAAATTTCTCTTGGAAGACTCAGTAACATTTGGATGAATGGTATTAGACTAGCTTCCGTGACGTAACGGTTGTGTCTACTGCCCGTAGTCCAGAGATCCTGAGTTCGATCCCCGGTCGGAGTAGATTTTTCACACAGAAAATTCTGTTCCCTCCGTACATATATGGCTGGCATTTCCAGCCCTACCCACGCTGGGTGAGGTTAATGCGTGTAGCTGGTACGATTCCCAGCGAATGGAGGGTAAAACCCCAGTCCTAATACAGGACGTTAAATCAAATAGAATTGTTGGTGTTAGGAAGGGCATCCATCCGTAAAAAATGTACCAAAACCAACCAACCTCAAACATGAGGTTGAACAACGTCGACCCTGCTCAAGCGGTATAAGACAGAAAGAGAAGAAGAAATTAAACATTAAACTGGTCTTTTATCACTTCAGATTATTCAGACAAATTCAAATGAAGAGGCAATTTTTTTTTGGGTTGTCGCTTTCAACTGAATGGTCATATCACGACAGGGGTGTTACCCTCCATACCACAAGGTGTTCATGGGTAACAGGGGTGTTACCCATGAACATGATACAACCTGCATCATTAGGAAGTTAATGCAGTGTCCAGCATAACAGGTCTTTGTCATTATGGGTGGTCATCATTGGTTAATAAATCAACAGTCATCATACTATGCAAGTAAAGTTTAACAAAAGAGGAAAATTTGTATGCGCGCCGTGAAATATAGTTATAATGCAATGTGGCATGTGGCATGTATCGAACGTCATGGTACTTAAATAATTATGAATGTCATGGTAATTTTTTGTACCATATCCATAATAATTATGGAGATGGTACCAAAATAATAATATTATTATTTATTTTTCAAGTTTACATGTATTTATAATGTAAATTTAAGTTAGTTTATGCATCACTTAAACTGAAATTATGATAGTCAGTTAACATTAAGTCAGTCTGTTTAAGTGACTACAGAGTTCAAGTTATTTTAGATTATATTTATTTTAATGAGTAAGTAAACTGTCCCACCAGAAAAACTAAGGAAACCATTCTTTACAGGTATCTTACAAAATTATAAAATATTCCCTCCAAGTCTGTTGAACGAGGGCCCATCACAGCTGCCGCATTTCCTCTTTGGATATACAGAGAAACCTTTGGTTGATTAAATAAATAAATAAAAAACAATTTAAAAAAAAAATATTTCTTCATGCTCATCCGCGACTGTATTTTTCTTAACGACCAACATATTTGGGTGAGATGACATCCCTAGTGGAGAAGGAGAAGGGGGGGGGGGATAAGGAAGAGGAAGAGGAGAGATTTATGACCATTAAAGAAAAGAAAAAAGAATTTCCCGTAAACAAAGAAAAAGAAAAGGTATTGATGGAGAGAAAAAGAGTCTGAGGGAAAGTGAGAGAGATAGAGAATTAGGTCGTTAAAAGAATGAGAAAGAGAGAGAGAGATAAAGTAGGATAATATTTAGAAAAAAAGCATGGGAGGCAGAGAGAGAGAGAGAGGGAGAAAGAGAGAGCTTATAATAAAAATAATAATGTCGTAAATCTGATATCTGCCTCCATAATGTGTTTCATGCGGTCAAGAATTTGAATGAAGAAGACTGCTGTGCCAGCGTCGATGGCGCGTTGAATTCACCGGTTCTCGTAAGATCACTGAAGTTAAGCAGGTCCAGTGAGGTGAACCAGTGAATAAATTGCACATGAAAATATTTATATATTTTTTTTAGTTTATTTATTTATTTTCTTTATAACGAAACATTTATACAAAGGAACTTCTCCTAAGCTTTGAAGGGCTTCTAAGAGAATATAGGTATTATTATTATAAAACCAAAACTAGAGAACATTCATTGACATTTCCCGTTTGACATGACGGGAAATACAATGACATACATAGAAGAATACAAAGACAAAATACAAAAACATAATTCAAATAATGATATCATATATTTGTTTTACGTACTTTCTATAGATATTATAAAAAGTATTTTTTACATTATGTATAAAAAAGCACTGTTAATAATGTTATCATACATTTGAATAGCCCTTCAGGTTTAGTCGGTAGGTACCATCTGCTGTTTCACAAGTTTTTTTCACAAGTTGAAATAACACGGGGAATGCGCAACACTCCACAAAGTTTTGTTATCAAAAAGTTTTTCTAGAGTAATAACAAAATTTGAAACAAAAAGGTAATAATAATACCTGTAACGATAACAATAACAATTTTGAATACTCTTTAAAAAAGACTCACACTAAAAACTAGGATTTTTTTAGTAGTTGAAAAATAAATGGTGGTTTCGGGTCCAATACTAGTTAGTCTAGTGTCTAGTTACTAATGAGGAATTAAAAAATACTAAAAAATCTAAAAAAAAATATACCTTGGCGAAGAGGAAAATAATTTTCATATTCATTACTCTACGAAACATTACGCAGAAACACCTCACAAGATACAATCAACTAAAAGCCATCGAACCCCTCGGGAATCACACATAATATAAATGTCTTACTCACTCAAAATATAACTATGTATGACAAAGTGAGTCACTTATACTGCTACACTACTTTGGTTTTCAACAGTCTTATTATTCTTCTTTCAATTTGCTTTTTCCTCAAACCTACTTGGGATTGGAATTGTTCAACCCATCCCTCCCGGTTGAGGTTGGTTGGTACGCCCCGTCCTGACTATCTCAAGTCAGGACGTTAAAACCATATAGAATCAATAGACATGAAAGGAGCCTAGAGATTGGATCTGGGCGTCAATATAATCCTCTCACCACCGTGATTTAGGCATCTATCCCTATCTCACGGAGGCGGAATTATTATTTTTTTCCAATTTCTTGAAAGGTTTCTAATAATAATAATAATCGCCTTATTTATACTGCCCGATTAGGACTATTAAGTCCCATTATTCCAGCAGTATTAAGTCCAGCAGTAAGCCCAAAACGTATTATTATGTGGTAAAAATCTCAAATGGGAGGAATAACTTGTTTTGTCGCGGCTGGGTTTCGAACCCACGACTTCTGGAATCTCTGAATTCACACAGTGCCGCTTTTACCACTGAGCTACCGGGACAGACCGGGACAGGACAGAAAGGTTGGGGAAATACTTACAATAAATTTACTTCACCCACTGATCAATATCAAAAAATAATATCTTGAGAGAAATAAAGTATGCCGCACTGTTTCCTTCTTTGTATAGGGCGTTCTTCACACCTCGACCGAGGTGTTTGATCGTAAGCAGAAAACTAGAAGAGGGTCGGTCATTTTTCATTTCTTTGAGTGTTGAGTCCTTCAGTTAAGTGGAAGTGACCACAGAAATAGAGAAAGAGAGAGAGAGCGAGAAAAAGTTAAGAGAAGTGAGAGAGACAGCAAGGGAAAAGTGAAGAGAAGGGAGAGAGAGGTATAAACTAAAAAAGACAAAGAGAGAAAAATGAAAATAGGTGGAAAGAAAGAGAGAGAGACAAAGTCTGACCGCATCAGCATTATTTGAATAAGAAACTATCTCACTTTAGGATTGTTCCTCCTATTTCTCTCTCTCTCTCTCTCTCTCTCTTTTCTTGTCACTATACTTTTGTAACTCTCTATTGATCAATATCCTTCTTTTTATTCTTTTTTAGTTTTCACTAGCGGGCTGTCGCCCGCTTTGCGGGCCGAGGCATGGCCGTGAAAGCAAAAAATCCTTTTTCGCCAATGGCAGGTGTTGTAGTGGGAGTTTCGAAAAATCCCGTCTTATTGCACATCTAGACTATAAGACAAAGCTACCTACCAAATTTCAGCTTCCTAGGACTTACAGTTTGGGCTGTAGAGCGATGATCAGTCAGTGGTCAGTGGTCAGTGGTCAGTGAGTGTCTTTGACATTTATATATTAAGATATCTTGCAAATGGCTGCTTGTAGAAGGCCTCTCAGGAACAAGTAGTAATTTAATTTTACGTCGCTTTCAGCTGTATGGTCAATTATTGGTGATAGGTTTCACGAAGGTCTCACAAACTCTACTCAATTTTATCCTCAGCCAACCTGAGTTGGGCAGGATAATGTTTAGCATCACGAGGGTTCAAATTTGAATGGTTACCCAATAAGTCCTAGCCTTGCTGGAAGTTGCTTAACTTCGGTGACTTTATGAGAACTGGGGTATTCTACGTGTCATCGGCATTGACGTGACGGGCGACACTGACGCTGTACGCTGCGCGCTGGCTTGACATCTTTCTAGTTTCTTTTTATCTGTCCAAGTGTTAATCAGTTTCAGTTTAGAACATACCTGGACAGCTGTTTCGAGCTTATTGGCTCTCATCAGCAGGTAATAGTTCTGAATATCCATTCCATCAACTAACATCTCTATTTTAATCAGTTTTAACAGAAAAGTGGTTTAAACAGAAAAGTGTAATCCTGGCCTTCTTGTCATGGCACCTCTAAACTACGCGATCCCTGTCGTATGGATCGGGCTCATTAAAATACTGTCGACATAGCAGGAAGAAGGGGATGGGCTTTTTTTGGGAAATCTCATGTCATCATTAGAAAAAGTAGTAGCAATGACAAATAATGCTTCTCGAATAGTTAAATTAGTGAAGATGCAAAATGCACAAAAATAGTGGATATGACAAATGCACCTCTCACTCTCAATGATAAAATAGTGGTGATGACAAATGCACCTCTCAATGATAAAATAGTGGAGATGACAAATGCACCTCTCAATGTTAAAATAGTGGAGATGACAAATGCACCTCTCAATGTTAAAATAGTGGAGATGACAAATGCACCTCTTAATGTTAAAATAGTGGAGATGACAAATGCACCTCTCAATGTTAAAATAGTGGAGATGACAAATGCACCTCTTAATGTTAAAATAGTGGAGATGACAAATGCTCCTCTTCATATTGAAATTGGTGCAGAAGACAAAAATGCACCCTTCATGAGATGAAGCTTCTTTCCCAAGTCTACAAGTGCTCTAATGCAAAGCAACAATATTCCTCTAAAGAGAACTTTCACAGACTCATAGTGTTCTTCCATACTGAAATCTAATTTTATCTTTCCGTTGTCGTTTCCCTATTTTATTTTCATGAAATTCAGGTTATAGTTTTTCTATAGTCTTTCATTCTGTCTCTTTAAATCTTATTCTTCATAATATATCACCTTCTCTTTTGCTTATGCTTATGCTTTATCTTTTTATTTTTATTTTATCCTAGGCTCCGCTCAAAATACATCACCTCTTATCAGGAAAAACATAGTCTATTAGTTTTCCTTTGTGCTAGCCTTCTATTATTTTCTCCCTTTTGGATTCCTTTCACTTCCTATTTTTTATAATTATCCATTCTTTTTACCCAAAACCTCAGGGATTTTTATTCTTCTCTTTTGTTCCTTTTAAACATTTTCCTCCTTGTTACAACCTTTAGTCACGGTTTTTCTCCTTCTTCGTCTTATCTCTGTATCCTTGTTAAGACGGTTGTCTTGGAATTTAAGTAATTCAGTGGTTCGGCGACCGACCTCATGTATTTGAGAATCTCATAACACAATAATGGAATCCAAATAACTAGGTACTGTCATAAAGATAATACATAGGTACAAGTTTATTATTCATCAGAATACATTCACTAACAGTAACACACATCTTCCATAGTAGCACAAAGTACACATATAAAAAGGTTTTAGATCTTTTTGGTCCTTTATAAGGTTTTACAGATAATGTTTGGTGTTATATGTAGAATTTCATTTCTTTTTACCTCTTGAAAACCTTCATTCATATTTTCTCTTCTTTGTTCTCTTTAGATCTACCTCCCACCTCAATCTCTCTCTCTCTCTCTCTCTCTCTCTCTCCTCTCTCTCTCTCTCTCTCTCTCTCCCTCTCTGTCTCTTTCTCTGTCTATCTCTCTCTCAGAGTTTTCTTTCTCTTTTTCATAAATTGGACAAAGCTTGTTTACTGAACCATTATTTCTCTCTCTTTTATTTCCTCATCTTCTTTCTTTATTATTTCCTTCTGCTCTTTTTCTACTCCTAAGTGTTCATCACATTTTTCTTATTCACTTTAATTAATTCAATTTATTTTCAATTTCAACAAGAGCGAAAAAGAAAGGGTCCCTCCATCTTGTCGAGTTTTTTTTCTATTTAATTTTCTTCTCCAATTTTTCTACAAGTCAGTTCCACGTGTTACTTCAGGATGTTAAAACCTTTCACGGAAACGCGGGGCAAAGTGAGAATCTTAATGTTGAAGTAGTGTTGAACTTTTTAATTCATCCATTAAAAAGTTAATGGATGAATTCTTTATGGTAAAACAAAAGGCTTTGTGGGTAAAATATCATTACCAAATTGTTTTCTCGATTGTTTTAAATAATTTTAATAGATAATATCGCCTTATTTATATTGCTTGATTAGGACTAATGAGTCCAATTATTCCAGAAGTAAGTCCAAGATGTCTTATTAAGTGGTCAAAATCTCAAATGAGAGGATAACTTGTAATGTCCCAGCTAGGTATTGAACCCACGACCTCTGGATTTTCAGTCAGACACATTGACCTTAATTTTTGTTTAATCTGGTGAATCCCTCCATTGGTCACTAATTCAAATAACAACCTGCTCACAGTGCTCTTAGCGTGATCCCCGGATATCCAAAGTTCAGAGTAGTTTTTTTTTGTCAAAGTTTTTTTTGTCGAGTTTTCGTACCCACGTCACTGTGCATACAAGCCTAGTACGCCACACCCACCGGTAACCGTTGACTACTAAATAACCTAGCGTTTGAAAATGCGTACTTTAAAAAAGAGGTAAAAATATAAAGGTAAGTTAATGTTAGGGTAGTTATCTCTTGTGGACACTTGGTGAACAAACCTCTTTGCAATTACATTATTGTGGATTGGGTGGTAGAAAATACTTTGAGCATTAACCTCTTCTAGTTTTAACCTTCCACCAAAGAGTGTTATTATTTTGAAACATGTTGTTTTACGTTTTTCGTCACTGGAAAGTAACCAAGGCACATGAAAAAAGTTTGTTCGACGTTTTCTTGGATGGTAGGAAAAGTTTTTAATTCAACTGGAAGCATTTCATTTTTTCCGAAAGCCTCAGAAACATGTTAAAAAAAACTTCTTTTCCTCGATATTTTTTTCCGAAAAAAAAACATGAAATGTCAATTTGAAAAAAAAGTTATTGCATGTCCGTTTGAAATTGGAAACCAGCAGAAATCTTTTTGAGTTTGGTATTGGCAAAACGTCAGCAGGATTTAGCAGACGGGATGTAATTTTTTATTGGATTCCATTTCTTTCTCCGAGAATATAAAATATACATATGTAGAATGTAAGAATTGTAAGTATTACCTCTTTTGAGTTTAGTATGTTTTTTACAAAAGTTTTAACCTATTTTCTCGATCTTCTATATCCTACTGTGAGAGTAGAGGTAATATCTAATATCTTCAAAGGGAATAACTGGTGCTATTTAGACTCCCTTTAGCAGGAAAATCAGTAAAATAATTTTTTGTTATTCTTTCAAAAATTGGGATTTCAAATTAGAAGTATGTAAAATATTATAAAAATTATCACCAACATTACAAACAACAACTCAACCAATACCAACATGAACAGCACAACCACTTTCTATTTAGAAAGTGGTTCAGACGCTATCACCCGCACCTCTGTATTTTTTATATTCTCCACCACCTCTCATCATTTCTCCTTCCTGTTTCAGACGCTGTCACCCGCTCCTCTGTATTCTTCATATTCTCCACCACCTCTCATCATTTCTCCTTCCTGTTTCAGACGCTGTCACCCGCTCCTCTGTATTCTTCATATTCTCCACCACCTCTCATCATTTCTCCTTCCTGTTTCAGACGCTGTCACCCGCTCCTCTGTATTCTTCATATTCTCCACCACCTCTCATCATTTCTCCTTCATGTTTCAGACGCTGTCACCCGCTCCTCTGTATTCTTCATATTCTCCACCACCTCTCATCATTTCTCCTTCCTGTTTCAGACGCTGTCACCCGCTCCTCTGTATTCTTCATATTCTCCACCACCTCTCATCATTTCTCCTCCTGTTTCAGACGCTGTCACCCGCTCCTCTGTATTCTTCATATTCTCCACCACCTCTCATCATTTCTCCTTCCTGTTTCAGACGCTGTCACCCGCTCCTCTGTATTCTTCATATTCTCCACCACCTCTCATCATTTCTCCTTCCTGTTTCAGACGCTGTCACCCGCTCCTCTGTATTCTTCATATTCTCCACCACCTCTCATCATTTCTCCTTCCTGTTTCAGACGCTGTCACCCGCTCCTCTATTCTTCATATTCTCCACCACCTCTCATCATATTTCTCCTTCCTGTTTCAGACGCTGTCACCCGCTCCTCTGTATTCTTCATATTCTCCACACCTCTCATCATTTCTCTCCTTCCTGTTTCAGACGCTGTCACCCGCTCCTCCTGTATTCTTCATATTCTCCACACCTCTCATCATTTCTCCTTCCTGTTTCAGACGCTGTCACCCGCTCCTCTGTATTCTTCATATTCTCCACCACCTCTCATCATTTCTCCTCCTGTTTCAGACGCTGTCACCCGCTCCTCTGTATTCTTCATATTCTCCACCACCTCTCATCATTTCTCCTCCTGTTTCAGACGCTGTCACCCGCTCCTCCTTATTCTTCATATTCTCCACCACCTCTCATCATTTCTCCTTCCCTGTTTCAGACGCCTGTCACCCGCTCCTCTGTATTCTTCATATTCTCCACCACCTCTCATCATTTCTCCTTCCCTGTTTCAGACGCTGTCACCCGCTCCTCCTATTCTTCATATTCTCCACCACCTCTCATCATTTCTCCTTCCTGTTTCAGACGCTGTCACCCGCTCCTCTGTATTCTTCATATTCTCCACCACCTCTCACATTTCTCCTCCCTGTTTCAGACGCTGTCACCCGCTCCTCTGTATTCTTCATATTCTCCACCACCTCTCATCATTTCTCCTTCCTGTTTCAGACGCTGTCACCCGCTCCTCTGTATTCTTCATATTCTCCACCACCTCTCATCATTTCTCCTTCCTGTTTCAGACGCTGTCACCCGCTCCTCTGTATTCTTCATATTCTCCACCACCTCTCATCATTATCCTTCGTTCAACGCGTCACCCCTCTTTATTCTCATATTCCCACCTCATATTCCCTTCTGTTCAGACGCTGTCACCCGCTCCTCTGTATTCTTCATATTCTCCACCACCTCTCATCATTTCTCCTTCTGTTTCAGACGCTGTCACCCGCTCCTCCTATTCTTCATATTCTCCACCACCTCTCATCATTTCTCCTCCCTGTTTCAGACGCTGTCACCCGCTCCTCTGTATTCTTCATATTCTCCACACCTCTCATCATTTCTCCTCCCTGTTTCAGACGCTGTCACCCGCTCCTCCTATTCTTCATATTCTCCACCACCTCTCATCATTTCTCCTTCCTGTTTCAGACGCTGTCACCCGCTCCTCTGTATTCTTCATATTCTCCACCACCTCTCACTATTTCTCCTCCCTGTTTCAGACGCTGTCACCCGCTCCTCTGTATTCTTCATATTCTCCACCACCTCTCACATTTCTCCTTCCTGTTTCAGACGCTGTCACCCGCTCCTCTGTATTCTTCATATTCTCCACCACCTCTCATCATTTCTCCTTCCTGTTTCAGACGCTGTCACCCGCTCCTCTGTATTCTTCATATTCTCCACCACCTCTCATCATTTATCCCTTCCTGTTTCAGACGCTGTCACCCGCTCCTCTGTATTCTTCATATTCTCCACCACCTCTCATCATTTCTCCTTCCTGTTTCAGACGCTGTCACCCGCTCCTCTGTATTCTTCATATTCTCCACCACCTCTCATCATTTCTCCTTCTTGTTTCAGACGCTGTCACCCGCTCCTCCTATTCTTCATATTCTCCACCACCTCTCATCATTTCTCCTTCCTGTTTCAGACGCTGTCACCCGCTCCTCTGTATTCTTCATATTCTCCACCACCTCTCATCATTTCTCCTTCCTGTTTCAGACGCTGTCACCCGCTCCTCTGTATTCTTCATATTCTCCACCACCTCTCATCATTTCTCCTTCCTGTTTCAGACGCTGTCACGCTCCTCTGTATTCTTCATATTCTCCACCACCTCTCATCATTTCTCCTTCCTGTTTCAGACGCTGTCACCCGCTCCTCCTATTCTTCATATTCTCCACCACCTCTCATTATTTCTCCTCTCTGTTTCAGACGCTGTCACCCGCTCCTCTGTATTCTTCATATTCTCCACCACCTCTCATCATTTCTCCTTCCTGTTTCAGACGCTGTCACCCGCTCTTCTGTATTCTTCATATTCTCCACCACCTCTCATCATTTCTCCTTCCTGTTTCAGACGCTGTCACCCGCTCCTCTGTATTCTTCATATTCTCCACCATCTCTCATCATTTCTCCTTCCTGTTTCAGACGCTGTCACCCGCTCCTCTGTATTCTTCATATTCTCCACCACCTCTCATCATTTCTCCTCCCTGTTTCAGACGCTGTCACTCGCTCCTCTGTATTCTTCATATTCTCCACCACCTCTCATCATTTCTCCTCCCTGTTTCAGACGCTGTCACCCGCTCCTCTGTATTCTTCATATTCTCCACCGTCCTCCTCATCTGCGGAGAGATCAGCTACATGTATGGCCATTTTGTTTTCCACAAGAAGATCTTCACTTTCGTTGCAGGAGTTGTGTTCATCATATCAGGTAAGAGGTCAACATCAGTCAGAGTCAGGCAAGATAATCTAAGTAGAAAATATTTATTTTTTAAAAGTAATAATAATAAATTATATGTATCTTAGTAATAAAAAAAAAATACCCTGAAAAACCAAGAATAGGGCTGAAAAAATCCTGCCCCCCTGATGATCGAACCGAGCAGAAGAAGCAGAAGGTGCCAACAACCTCAACTATAATCTCTTGCAGATTGAAGAGTACAGTGGGGAGTATTCGAAACCCCAACTGCTTCTCAAAGCTTTGTAAATGATCTGAAGTCTTTGAATGTGAGTGTACTTCAGAAGAACTTCCCCAATGAGTCCCGGCAACAGACTTGCGAAAATGTTCATAACTCATTCGCCCAACAGAGATGCTCTGTCTGAGCAAATAGGAATTATGAATCTTTACTGGCTTTCTAACAGGCAACTGTAGGTTTTTAACAGCCTCAACTACCATTTAAACAAGATTAAGATGCCCCAGAGACAGAAAAACAATCTGTGAATGTGGAACAGCCTCTCATACTCGACTGAAACACTTCTCAAGGCTGATTATAACACCTGAAGAAGATACTGAAATCAGTCCTAAAAGAATCTTAAGCTAAATTAATAGCTTTGATCTTTTTTAGAGTTACAGAGGCATGTCACAAAAGATCTATTTAAGGTCTTAGTGACAAAGAGCTTTCGTGGCCCACAGCACTACTTATACCAATACAAATGTAAGTGGACAGCTCTAAAAGATGTATAGAAAAATGCTGACGAGTCTTCGAAATGATATGGTTTTCTTTGAAGTTGACCAAGACTTTTAAGTAGCAAACAATAAAGAAAGAGAAAATAGGTTGTTTTTCTTTTAAGTCGAGAGAATTCGAATAAAAAATTTAAAAGAAAACGAAATGAAAAAAAAAAAAAAAACAGAGAAGAAGCATAAGTGTAAAAAGGTTAAAGAAAACAGAAGAAGATTTTTTTTTTCTTCTCTAAATTAACATAGTACAAAAAAGAAAGATTAACAAAGAAAAAAGATTTACCTAAGAAAAAAAGTAGCAATAGAAGATAGCAAGGAGATTTTCTGAGAGCTCTTGAGCTTGAGTTTACATAGAGGAAGGAAACTATTACAGACGAGGAGTTAAGTGAGGGATGAAAGGAAGTTAAGGAGGCCATTATTAGAAATTGCCAAGGGTGGGAAGACAGAATAGGGAGGAAGAAGAAGAGAGAAGAAGGAAAGAAGAGAGAGAGGGATAGGAAGGGAAGACGAGAGAGAGAGAGGGAGAGAAAATGAAGAAGGGATATGGTATGGATAAAAGAGAGAGAGAGAGAGGGAGAAATGACAAAAAGGAATAAGAGGGAAGAGAAAGTGAGAGAGAAATGAATTTAGAAAGAGAGGTAAAGAGAAAGGATAAAAGAGAAGAGAAAATGAGAAAGAGAGAGACAGAAGGGATGGAAGAAGAGTATGAAGGAAAGAAAAAGATTATGAGGAATCTGATTCTTCTTCTTTCACTATGTATTTCCCTTAATGAACTTAATGTAGGCATTGTTCAACCTTTTACTCCTGGTTGCAGTTGTATGGTTCTGGCAATCTTATTTCCACATTTATGTACATCTAGTACCTTTAGGCAATCATGTACATCTAGTACAACTTCTCACTTTTTGTTTATACTGATTTTATGGCCGGATGAATTTTCGGTTGCCCAAACTGTTACGGGTCTAACGATGTGTGGTATTGTCTTTTGGCCTGAACCATAGTTTCCATTGAACAAATATAAAATCAAGTAGCTATAAGTTTAAATAATTATTTAAAACAGGTGTACAAAAAAATGAGGAGGCCAAGGCTCACATCGGGCTGTGGTGCCACTTGGTAAGGTAAAGAAAAAAAAAAAGAAGGGGTACAAACAAGCTTGCAATGCAAGGATTATTGTGTATAATACCAAAACGGTTGCAGTAAATTATGAACAGGATATTGTAAATTTTTACTTGGAGACTGGCATCTCCCCGTTCCTAGTCCACATGAGTATAGGGTGAAAACATCAGACTTTCATTAACTTGGTTTTGGGGGCCCTTCGTTGTATAAACTTGATGAAATGAAAAATATCAAGTTTGGGGACCATCGAACATGATGATGCTACATAATGATGATAGTGATGATGTAAAAAAAAAGGTTGAAAGGAGGTTTGGTTCGAAGAAGAAAACATTATTAGGGAAATGAAAGAAATATTGAAGACAGGGAAAAAGCTCAAGAATGTAAAAAAGAAAGAGCAATGGACGAAAAGAGGACATGGAAGGAATAAAAATAAGGAGTCTTAAGGTTCTTGTTACAAGGGTTGTGTCGTTTCAACATTTTGTGTCGTGTTTCTTATAAAAGATCTTGTTATCTCCTTGAAAAATTCCCGAGTACTATATTATAGCTCTTAGCTACACCTAAGATTTTATCTTGTAAGAAAAGAAAAATACGTCGTACAACAATAGAGATAATGAAGATTGAGGGAAATTACATCCTTATAATTATGTATGTATCTGTGAAGTCTGATATGGCGTGTGTATTGTTTTATGTATTTTTATTTATTTATTTAGAAACTCTTTTTTTAGTAGAAAATACATATATATACAGACAAATAATGATAAAAATTACATATCGCACCCTCAGAATTAGATGGTGATATGTCAAAAACACCAACTTTTGGGAAATCGCAAAAGAAAGTTTGACTTATCGCTGTATTAATACAATAAAAGCTACTGTTTTGATTTATATGTTCTTAAGTTGAGCATGTTCTTTTCTATAGTTCTATGTAAAAAAAATGTATTTTTCTTCAAAAGAACTTACCTTTGTAACCGTTCGAAAAAAAGGCATTTTGACTTAAAACTTCATTCTATGATTTTGCCTTTTTTCGAGAAAAAATCAATTTTTAATAAGGTGATATCGTATTATATTACCTTTTCTTCCATGAGAAGTGAACAAAAGTGGGTATTATCTCGAAAAAAATTCGAGATAGCACCATCTATTTACAATTTTGAAATGATAGTACCTTGATAATTTAGTTTTATAACACTATATTACCATATGAATCGAAGAATAAAAGACAATTTGAAACTGGAGGTACATTAAAATCTATGCTTTTGGTATTAAGTCAGAAAAAAAGAAAACTCATTCAGTTTAAAAAAGTGAAATGTAAAATACCCAATAAATTGTTTTATTGCTAAGCAGTAAAAGGTAGAAAACAAGACAATGTGAGTATAAACTTTATTGTTTCTTGAGACTTAATCTCAAAGTTTCTAAAAAGAAATAACTAAAAACAAATAATTATGAATTTCAAAAAATTGCTTGAGAGCAATAAATTCGGGACAGTAACTTTCTCAAAGTTTTTGATTTTTATAATTTTTATTTTACATTGGATTTTCAAGTGTGAAGTATCCCAAGAAAGGAAATTTTGTTGGTTTTAAGACGGTGTATATTTTTTTTCATTGTGAGCATGTTTTTCAATATAATAAGTCAAATAACAAAAAAGAGGTCTAAAGAGCATGAAAACACTGCAAATGATATCGGTGTTTTTTGTGTTATTTCTTCGAAGTTTTCATGGAAATTTGGCTGTTACTTACCTCTTAGTATCTGGTATTACCCCCTTCGAGCTTGTATGACAGCCTGCAATCGATTTCTCATGGACTTGATTAGGTTGGCAGCCGTTTCTTGATCGATAGTCTCCCACTCTTCATAAAGCGCCTGTTTCAGGTCCCTGTGGTTCATTGGGGGCGGGTTTCGAGCATGGACACGTCTTTTAAGCTCGTCCCAGAGGTGTTCAATAAGATTAAGATCAGGACTGTTGGCTGGCCAGTTGAGGGTTCGAATACCGTATGACAGCCTGCAATCGATTTCTCATGGACTTGATTAGGTTGGCAGCCGTTTCTTGATCGATAGTCTCCCACTCCTCATAAAGCGCCTGTTTCAGGTCCCTGTGGTTCATTGGGGGCGGGTTTCAAGCATGGACACGTCTTTTAAGCTCGTCCCAGAGGTGTTCAATAAGATTAAGATCAGGACTGTTGGCTGGCCAGTTGAGGGTTCGAATACCGGCCTCTTGGAGAAAGTCACTTACAATACGTGCTGTACGAGGTCGGGCATTGTCTTGCATTAACACGAATCCATCACCCACAAAACCTGCATAAGGGACAACATGATCTTCAATGATGTCAGTGACATACCTCTCTGCAGTTAGGTTACCTCCTTGTCCTCCACAATTGATGATAACGAGCTCTGTTTTAGTTTCCATAGAGATTCCACCCCAGAAGATACAAGATCCTAAACCAAAACTCACAGTTTCTTGAATATAACATTGATTATACCGTTCACCTGGTCTTCTATACACCCTTTTACGTCTGTCATTGAAGAACAAGCAGGGTCGGCTCTCATCCGTGGACAGAACGTGCCCCCATTCCCCATTTCCTCAATCAGCGTGTTCAAGGGCAAATTGTAAATGACGTTGTCGGTGTTGTCTGTTGAGTTTGGGTCCCGTAGCTTTTCTTCTTGGTATGAGACCTTTCTTTTTCAAGCGTCTCCTTACTGTCCAAGGGCTGACATCAACACCAGTGGCCATAACAAGCTGCTGTTGGACCTCAACACCAGACATGTCTCGATTTCTTAAGCTTGTCATGACAGCAAATCGGTCCTCCTGGGCAGTTGTCTTCTTTGGTCTGGCAGATCCTGGTCTCTGATCATAGCTACCTGTCTGCCGATACCTTTGGTAAATTCTGTTCACCTTAGACTTCGACAAATTTAGCTCCTTAGCAACATTTCTTTGCTTAACACCTTGACTCACAAGTAAAACCACTTTCACAGCTATGGAGTGCGATGTCTCCATGATGAAAAGAAAAATTCAACTGAATTTCCTTCCTCATAGTGTTGCATTTAAGGAAATTCAATAATTTACTGGCCAAAAAAGCGGTATCACAACAAAAAATCAAATTTAAAATACCCTCGGTGCACGTGTTTTCATCAACAAAATGAGGTGTTTCTGGAAAGTGGCCATTATCATTGTTGCATAGTACATAACCCGGACACATTGTGTATTTTCTGAAAGGTATGAGTACAAGCTTTTCAAATATATGCATACTTTAACAACTTCATGCCACACAAATTGACCAGGACCAACTGAAACGGTGAAATGTCCTGTCCCGAATTTATTGCTCTCAAGTGTATATCGAAAATACCGGGCCAGATTATTTTTAAGTAAAAAAAAAAAATAATAATTTATAAAAGAAAGTAATATAACATAATCTTTTGTATTAGTAATTTCTACCTTGACAAAACACAAAAAAAATATTCGACAAAGAGAGTGATATTTCAAAAAAATCATGCACAATTCAGTTTTTATGTCAATTACTGAAAATAAAATTTAATAAAGAGAGTGATAAATCAAAATTTACGCAAATATCACTATATTCCAAGAACTGTACGTCTCGATCCAATGAGCTCTTGGTAACAACTGATCGTAATACCATCTTGTTCCAACCTCCCTCCACTTTTTCGACATAATCAATAAACAACACTAGTGTTATCTCGGGAACGGTAAGGGCTAGAATTATAATTCTTATACCAAACGAAAGGTCTCGTTTCGCTTATTTCGATAGAGTAATAAAAAAAAATTCATGATTTTTGACATATCACCATCTAATTCTGAGGGTGCGATATAAAATTGACAATATTAATAATATAAACAAGAAGAAAAAAAAAATAAACAAAATATACATATACATTTGTCCTAACTAAAGGGCGGGGTTATTGACTATGGCAATCTCTTCCACCCAATTCTAAGTGAACAAAAAAAGAAGGAATCAGTCGAAAAAAATTAATCACGTTAGTTTAAAAAGTATATAATTTATTATTACGACCATGACGGCACAGTCTTACACAATTACCCAAAAGTTTTTCTTATGGCATTACAAAAATTGACGAGCTTATTAAAAAAAAATAACCAAGACTATATGTATATTCTGTACGTAGTTACGCATATTGGACCATTTTTTATAATCTTCAACTCGCACAGTTCTCCTGGTTTTCACATGAGAATCAATCCTACTAGAATTATCAGCATCCGGAAGTGGCACCATCGCAATTTCATCAGGTGGTTTCGACGGCGCATGGGGCAGAACATACCGGAGATTGGGCCAGAACCAGGGATCGTTGGTCTTGTTGTACGTGTTGGTTCTCATGTATGCCTTCATTTCGTCACTCATCTGGTCCTGGGGGGGCATGTGGATTTGGTTGTGTATCCACTCATCATCATAGGGTGGCGTCATCGTGAACGATGGTAGCCAGACAGTGGAGGTATGACTCAGAACTTGTAAAAGGAGGCTAATAATTGACAAGGGCCCCCAGAACCAAGCCAATGCTGGTCTACTCCCTGTTTATAGTCCCGGCATAAAGTCCCGGAAGTGGTGACAGATGTGGAAGTCCTTCTCAAGTCCTGGAATGAGCGTGTTCATGACGAAGTCCAGGTCATCGTTAAAGAAGCTGACGAAGGCATCGTACGGTTGGTCGCCGTTTCGGTCATCTTCAGTGAAGCAGCAGAGAAAGATCCGCTGGGCAAACACACCTTGATCTCGTGCTCATATTTGAAGTAGAAATTGTGAGTATTGCGGAGAAGAAACCCACGCGCGCACAGTTGTCTCTGGCAGCTTTTAACAAACAGATGAAAGGAACCGTTTATGTAAGAGTGACCACTGGAAACTTGGAGTGTCACCACTGAGAACTTGGAGTGTCACCACTGAGAACTTGGAGTATCACCACTGAGGACTTGGAGTATCACCACTGAGAACTTGGAGTATCACCACTGAGAACTTGGAGTATCATCACTGAGAACTTGAAGTGTCACCTCTGAGAACTTGGAGTGTCACCTCTGAGAACTTGGAGGATCATCACTGAGTACTTGGAGTGTCACCACTGAGAACTTGGAGTGTCACCACTGAGAACTTGGAGTATCACCTCTGAGAACTTGGAGTGTCACCACTCAGAACTTGGAGTGTCATCACTGAGAACTTGGAGTATCATCACTGAGAACTTGGAGTATTATCACTGAGAACTTGGAGTGTCACCACTCAGAACTTGGAGTGTCATCACTGAGAACTTGGAGTATCATCACTGAGAACTTGGAGTATTATCACTGAGAACTTGGAGTATCATCACTGAGAACTTGGAGTGTCACCTCTGAGAACTTGGAGTGTCACCACTGAGAATTTTGAGTTTCACCACTGAGAATTTTGAGTTTCACCACTGAGAATTTTGAGTCTCAAAACTGAGAATTTTAATTTTCATCACTGAGAATTTCAAGTTTCACCACTGATAATTTTGGGATTCACCACTGAGAATTTCGAGTTTCATCACTGAGAATTTCAAGTTTCACCACTGAGAATTTCAAGTTTCACCACTGAGAATTTTAAGTTTCATCACTGAGAATTTTAAGTTTCACCACTGAGAATTTCAAGTTTCATCACTGAGAATTTTAAGTTTCACCACTGAGAATTTTGAGTTTCACCACTGAGAATTTCGAGTTTCATCACTGAGAATTTTAAGTTTCACCACTGAGAATTTTGAGTTTCACCACTGAGAATTTCGAGTTTCATCACTGAGAATTTCAAGTTTCATCACTGAGAATTTTAAGTTTCATCACTGAGAATTTCAAGTTTCATCACTGAGAATTTTAAGTTTCATCACTGAGAATTTCAAGTTTCACCACTGAGAATTTTAAGTTTCACCACTGAGAATTTTGAGTTTCACCACTGAGAATTTCAAAATTCACCACTGAGAATTTTAATTTTCACCACTTAGAATTTAAAGTTTCATCACTGAGAATTTCAAGTTTCACCACTGAGAATTTCAAGTTTTCACTGAGAATTTTGAGTTTCATCACTGAGAATTTCAAGTTTCACCACTGAGAATTTTGAGTTTCACCACTGAGAATTTTAAGTTTCATCACTGAGAATTTCAAGTTTCATCACTGAGAATTTCGAGTTTCACCACTGAGAATTTTGAGTTTCACCACTGAGAATTTTGAGTTTTACCGCTGAGAATTTGAAGTTTCACCACTGAGAATTTTAAGTTTCAGCACTGAGAATTTTAAGTTTCAGCACTTAGAATTTCAAGTTTCACCACTGAGAATTTCAAGTTTCACCACTGAGAATTTCAAGTTTCACCACTGAGAATTTCAAGTTTCATCACTGAGAATTTCAAGTTTCATCACTGAGAATTTCAAGTTTCACGACTGAGAATTTTAAGTTTCATCACTTAGAATTTCAAGTTTCATCACTGAGAATTTTGAGTTTCTTCACTGAGAATTTCGAGTTTCACCACTGAGAATTTTGAGTTTCACCACTGAGAATTTTGAGTTTTACCGCTGAGAATTTGAAGTTTCATCATTGAGAATTTCGAGTTTCACCACTGAGAATTTTGAGTTTCACCACTGAGAATTTTGAGTTTTACCGCTGAGAATTTGAAGTTTCACCACTGAGAATTTTAAGTTTCAGCACTGAGAATTTCAAGTTTCACCACTGAGAATTTCAAGTTTCATCACTGAGAATTTCAAGTTTCACGACTGAGAATTTCAAGTTTCACCACTGAGAATTTCGAGTTGCACCACCGAGAATTTTGAGTTTCACCACTGAGAGTTTTGAGTTTCACCACTGAGAATTTCAAGTTTCACCACTGAGAATTTCAAGTTTCACCACTGAGAATTTTAAGTTTCACCACTGAGAATTTTGAGTTTCACCACTGAGAATTTCAAGTTTCACCACTGAGAATTTCAAATTTCATCACTGAGAATTTCAAGTTTCACCACTGAGAATTTCAAGTTTCACCACTGAGAATTTTGAGTTTCACCACTGAGAATTTCAAAATTCACCACTGAGAATTTTAATTTTCACCATTTAGAATTTAAAGTTTCATCACTGAGAATTTCAAGTTTCATCACTGAGAATTTCAAGTTTCACGACTGAGAATTTTAAGTTTCATCACTGAGAATTCAGTTTCACCACTGAGAATTGAGTTTCAACACTGAGAATTTTGAGTTTCATCACTGAGAATTTTGAGTTTCATCACTGAGAATTTGAGTTTCACCACTGAGAATTTCGAGTTTCACCACTGAGAATTTTGAGTTTCACCACTGAGAATTTTGAGTTTTACCGCTGAGAATTTGAAGTTTCACCACTGAGAATTTTAAGTTTCAGCACTGAGAATTTTAAGTTTCAGCACTTAGAATTTTAAGTTTCACCACTGAGAATTTCAAGTTTCATCACTGAGAATTTCAAGTTTCATCACTGAGAATTTCAAGTTTCACCACGAGAATTTAAGTTTCATCACTGAGAATTTCAAGTTTCACCACTGAGAATTTTAGAGTTTCACCACTGAGAATTTCAAGTTTCACCACTGAGAATTTCAGTTTCACCACTGAGAATTTTAAGTTTCACCACTGAGAATTTTGAGTTTCACCACTGAGAATTTTGAGTTTCACCACTGAGAATTTCAAGTTTCACCACTGAGAATTTCAAGTTTCACCACTGAGAATTTTAAGTTTCACCACTGAGAATTTTGAGTTTCACCACTGAGAATTTCAAGTTTCACCACTGAGAATTTTGAGTTTCAATACTGAGAATTTCAAGTTTCACTACTGATAATTTGAGTTTCACCACATGATAATTTTGAGTTTCACACTGAGAATTTTGAGTTTCACCACTGAGAATTTAAGTTTACCACTGAAAATTTTAGTTTCACCACTGAGAATTTAAGTTTCATCACTGAGAATTTCAAGTTTCATCACTGAGAATTTCAAAATTCATCACTGAGAACTTGAAGTGTCACTCTGAGAACTTGGAGTGTCACCTCTGAGAACTTGAGATCATCACTAAGAACTTGGAGTGTCACCACTGAGAACTTGGAGTGTCACCACTGAGAACTTGGAGTATTCACCTCTGAGAACTTGAGTGTCACCACTCAGAACTTGGAGTTCACACTGAGAATCTGGAGTATCACACTGAGAATTTGAGTTTATCACTGAGAATTGAGTTCATCACTGAGAATTTGAGTGTCACCTCTGAGAACTTGAAGTGTCACCACTGAGAATTTTGAGTTTCACCACTGAGAATTTTGAGTTTCACCACTGAGAATTTTGAGTCTCAAAACTGAGAATTTTAATTTTCATCACTGAGAATTTCAAGTTTCACCACTGAGAATTTTGAGATTTCACCACTGAGAATTTCGAGTTTCATCACTGAGAATTTCAAGTTTCACCACTGAGAATTTTGAGTTTCACCACTGAGAATTTCGAGTTTCATCACTGAGAATTTCAAGTTTCACCACTGAGAATTTTAAGTTTCATCACTGAGAATTTTAAGTTTCACCACTGAGAATTTCAAGTTTCATCACTGAGAATTTTAAGTTTCACCACTGAGAATTTGAGTTTCACCACTGAGAATTTCAGTTTCATCACTGAGAATTTCAAGTTTCATCACTGACAATTTTAAGTTTCATCACTGAGAATTTCAAGTTTCACCACTGAGAATTTTAAGTTTCACCACGAGAATTTAGTTTCACCACTGAGAATAATTTCAGAGTGTTTCACACTGAGAATTTCAGTTTCATCACTGAGAATTTAAGTTTCATCACTGAGAATTTCAAGTTTCACCACTGAGAATTTAAGTTTCACCACTGAGAAATTTAAGTTTCACCACTGAGAATTTCAGTTTCACCACTGAGAATTCAGTTTCACAGTTTCATCACATGAGAATTTCAAGTTTCACACTGAGAATTTCAAGTTTCCACACACTGAGAATTTAGTTTCACCACTGAGAATTTTAAGTTTCATCACTGAGAATTTCAAGTTTCATCACTGAGAATTTGAGTTTCACACTGAGAATTTCGAGTTTCACCACTAGTTTCACCACTGAGAATTTTCAGAGTTTCACCACGAAGAATTTCAAGTTTCACCATGAGAATTTTGAGTTTCATCACTGAGAATTTCAAGTTTCACCACTGAGTAATTTCGAAGTTTCATCACTGAGAATTTTGAGTTTCACCACTGAGAATTTCAAGTTTCACCACTGAGAATTTAAGTTTCACCACTGAGAATTTTGAGTTTCACCACTGAGAATTTTCAAGTTTCATCACTGAGAATTTCAAGTTTCACCACTGAGAATTTCAAGTTTCACACTGAGAATTTGAGTTTCACCACTGAGAATTTGAGTTTCACCACTGAGAATTTAAGTTTCACCACTGAAATTTCAAGTTTCACCACTGAGAATTTCAAGTTTCACCACTGAGAATTTAAGTTTCACCACTGAGAATTTTAAGTTTCACCACGAGAATTTAGTTTCACCACTGAGAATTTTAGTTTCACCACTGAGAATTTCAAGTTTCACCACTGAGAATTTAAGTTTCACCACTGATGAATTTTGAGTTTCACCACTGAGAATTTTGGTTTCACCACGAGAATTGTTCCATGAGAATTTCAGTTCACCACTGAGAATTTTGAGTTTTCACCACTGAGAATTTAAGTTTCATCACTGAGAATTTTAAGTTTCACACTGAGAATTTCAAGTTTCACACTGAGAATTTTAAGTTTCATCACTGAGAATTTCAAGTTTCACCACTGAGAATTTTCAGAGTTTCATACCACTGAGAATTTTGAGTTTCACCACTGAGAATTTCAAGTTTCACCACTGAGAATTTCAAGTTTCACCACTGAGAATTTCAAGTTTCATCACTGAGAATTTGAGTTTCACACTGAGAATTTCAAGTTTCACCACTGAGAATTTCAAGTTTCACCACTGAGAATTTCAAGTTTCACACTGAGAATTTTGAGTTTCACCACTGAGAATTTCAATATTTCAATAATTTGATTACCACTGAGAATTTCAAGTTTCACCACTGAGAATTTTGAGTTTCACACTGAGAATTTCAAGTTTCATCACTGAGAATTTTAAGTTTCACCACTGAGAATTTTAAGTTTCACACTGAGAATTTTAAGTTTCACCACTGAGAATTTGCAAGTTTCATCACTGAGAATTTTGAGTTTCATCACTGAGAATTTCAAGTTTCACCACTGAGAATTTTGAGTTTCACCACTGAGAATTTCATGAGTTTATCACTGAGAATTTCAAGTTTCATCACTGAGAATTTTGAGTTTCATCACTGGAATTTTGAGTTTCACCACTGAGAATTTTAGTTTCACCACTGAGAATTTAGAGTTTCACCACTGAGAATTTCAAGTTTCACCACTGAGAATTTCAAGTTTCACACTGAGAATTTTAAGTTTCACCACTGAGAATTTAGTTTACCACCGAGAATTTCAAGTTTCACCACTGAGAATTTTGAGTTTCACCACTGAGAATTTCAAGTTTCATCACTGAGAATTTTAGTTTCACCACTGAGAATTTCAAGTTTCACACTGAGAATTTTGAGTTTCACCACTGAGAATTTTAAGTTTCATCACTGAGAATTTAAGTTTCACACTGAGAATTTCAAGTTTCACCACTGAGAATTTCAAGTTTCACACTGAGAATTTCAAGTTTCACCATGAGAATTTTGAGTTTTCACCACGAGAATTTCAAGTTTCACCATTGAGAATTTAGTTTCACCACTGAGAATTTCAAGTTTCATCACTGAGAATTTGAGTTTCATCACTGATAATTTTGAGTTTCACCACTGAGAATTTTTGGAGTTTCACCACTGAGAATTTTAAGTTTCACCACTGAGAATTTAGTTTCACCACTGAGAATTTCAAGTTTCACCACTGAGAATTTAAGTTTCACCACTGAGAATTTCAAGTTTCACCACTGAGAATTTTAGTTTCACATGAGAATTTTGAGTTTCACCACTGAGAATTTCAAGTTTCACCACTGAGAATTTGAGTTTCACCATGAGAATTTCAAGTTTCACGACTGAGAATTTTGAGTTTCACCACTGAGAATTTCAAGTTTCATCACTGAGAATTTTGAGTTTCACCACGAGAATTTCAAGTTTCACCACTGAGAATTTCAAGTTTCACACTGAGAATTTCAAGTTTCATCACTGAGAATTTTGAGTTTCACCACTGAGAATTTCAGTTTCCATGAGAATTTTGAGTTCACCACTGAGAATTTCAAGTTTCACACTGAGAATTTTGAGTTTCACACTGAGAATTTCAAGTTTCATCACTGAGAATTTTAGTTTCATCACTGAGAATTTCAAGTTTCATCACTGAGAATTTTGAGTTTCACCACTGAGAATTTCAAGTTTCATCACTGAGAATTTTGAGTTTCACCACTGAGAATTTTGAGTTTCACCACTGAGAATTTCAAGTTTCACCACTGAGAATTTTGAGTTTCACCACTGAGAATTTCAAGTTTCACCACTGAGAATTTTGAGTTTCACACTGAGAATTTCAAGTTTCACACTGAGAATTTTAGTTTCACCACTGAGAATTTTCAAGTTTCACCACTGAGAATTTGAGTTTCACCCCTGAGAATTTTGAGTTTCACCACTGAGAATTTCAAGTTTCACACTGAGAATTTAAGTTCACACTGAGAATTTTGAGTTTCACCACTGAGAATTTCCAGAATTTCACCACTGAGAATTTTGAGTTTCATCACTGAGAATTTCAAGTTTCATCACTGAGAATTTCAAGTTTCATCACTGAGAATTTCAAGTTTCTCACTGAGAATTTTGAGTTTCACCACTGAGAATTCAAGTTCAAGTTTCAAGTGTCACTGAGAATTTTGAGTTTCATCACTGGAATTTCAAGTTCCACCTACTGAGAATTTTAGTTCACCACTGAGAATTTCAAGTTTCATCACTGAGAATTTTAAGTTTCACCACTGAGAATTTCAGTTTCACTGAGAATTTCAAGTTTCACCACTGAGAATTTCAAGTTTCACCACTGAGAATTTTAAGTTTTACCACTGAAATTTTTAGTTTCACCACTGAGAATTTAAGTTTCATCACTGAGAATTTTTAAGTTTCACCACTGAGAATTTCAAGATTTAACCACTGAGAATTTGAGTTTCACCACTGAGAATTTTGAGTTTCACCACTGAGAATTTCAAGTTTCACCACTGAGAATTTTGAGTTTCACCACTGAGAATTTCAAAGTTTCACCACTGAGAATTTTGGTTTCACCACTGAGAATTTTAGTTTCACCCCTGAGAATTTTGAGTTTCACCCTGAGAATTTCAAGTTTCATCACTGAGAATTTGAAGTTTCACCACTGAGAATTTTCAGTTTCACCACTGAGAATTTTGAGTTTCATCACTGAGAATTTCAAGTTTCACCACTGAGAATTTCAAGTTTCACCACTGAGAATTTCAAGTTTCACCACTGAGAATTTTGAGTTTCACCACTGAGAATTTCAATTTCACCACTGAGAATTTCAAGTTTCATCACTGAGAATTTCAAGTTTCACCACTGAGAATTTCAAGTTTCACCACTGAGAATTTCACTTGGGTCAGCTAAATCTTTTAGCTGTGGCCAAGGCTCTGGCACCAAGCGGGTCCTCAGGTTGCGGATAGAGGATGACGTCGCGAGAGGTTTGCTGTTGAATAGGGGGACTTATCATTAAGCCTCCTAACAGACAGCCCCGGACAAGGCGGGGGGGTATGGGAGCGAAGGTGGGCTTACGGGTGGTATCTTAAGTTCTATAAAATGCCATCCGTTTATCTCATATCCCCTGACAGGCGAGTCTCTGCCGCCTCAAAAGCAGTGCATACCCGTCCAGCTGGAAGACGTTAAAGGAAACAGTACCAGCCCGCCAAGCCAGTAGTGGAACATCATATGCTCACGGCTGCATGGTTAGGGGCGAGTCTGACCTCAAATATGCGAACTCTGGATACCGGGGACCCTCCAGTTTCAATATACCCTTGCTGTAATAGGTGGCTCTGTTGCAGTTGACCCACTTTCCACACTAAGAAACCCATGGCGTATGGATCTTAAATTAACTGAACAGGTACCTCTACCCCCTCCAATTGTAGATGAAACGGGGTTACCACTCCCTCCAAAAGTGGACACTCTCTCCAACCCGCAAAGCGGGCAGGAAACGACCGTAACGAGGAGCAATGCTCCAACAGGGCCCTGTGAAGGGACAAACCAGGAGGCGGCAACAACCGCAGCTGCAGACTTCAGATTGGGGGACACCACTCAACGCACTTCAAAAGGAACTGGAATTAAAAGAAAAGCTGCTAGTCCAATAGACATAGCAGCAAATGACTCTACAGTTCAAGACGTCCAGAAGCTCGTACATTCAGCTACAGACATTGCCAGTAGTATGAAAATCTTCATACAGGAAACTCCAAACACAAGGAGCAACATTAAGAAAGGAGTCACAGACCTTTTCTCCATCATGAAAAGACTGGAGAAAAAAACCAATGAACTGGTAAAGGTTAGGGACTCCCTAAAAAAGAGCCTACTTGAAGACCAACAAATACAAGAAACTGACTCGGACTTCGAGACTGCAGCTCCCCTCTGCGGAGCCTGCAAAAAGAGCCTAGAAGAGGACAAAACTCGAGAAGAACAAATAACAACACAACTGCAGAGAATCACAGATCTAATAGAGACACGAACAGAGTAAAACATTAACTCTCTTGTCCAGAAAGAATGGCCAGAAGAAGCCTTCCGCAAGGTGAGTCTAAAACCCGGACTCCCAAGCCCTACCTCCGATGCGCCTGCGATTTTCGTGCTGGACTCCAACACCGAGAATACAAGGCTCCTGGACAGATGTATACGCAACAACCCAGACATCAAACTCATCGTAGATGAAGGCATCGAGTGCGGAGAAACTAAGTATGTGGAAAACACAGTTAGAAGCAGCACCGGAGCCAGTAGTTCAAAAGTCACACATCTGGTCAGGACAAATGATATCCTCAACATCATCAAGTTCGTGAAGGATATCAAAGAATCGAATCCCAAAACAACCTACAAAGTCGCAGTAACTGACACTCTGGACTGGAAACTCTCCCGCAAAGTCCTGGAAATAGCCGCTAATTTTGAAGGCATAGCCATTGACCTCCACGTTCCTGGAGGCAAACTTGCTTGCTCTTATAGCAAGGTAGTGGCTGGAACGTCAAACACGAACCCGACATCAAATCAAAAGAGAGCGAGTACTCCAAAAGAGAAACCCCAAGTCATCCACGTCAAATTGACCGACAACTCGAAACCTTTGAAGGAAGTTGTGGAAGAAATGAAGCGGAAAGTGGACGTCACTAAATTAGGCATCCAAGTGAAGTCAATTAAGATCGACAAAGGAGGTGGGGTGAAAATCTTCACCAAAAGGAATGACCTTAAAGTGATGAAGGAATTCGCCACCCAGATACAGGCAAACGTGGAGGGAGTCATGGCTCGAACTGAAACAGCCAAACAAAGCTCCATCATTATCAGGAACATTGATATCTCCATTGACACGAAGGAAATTGCAACGGCCATTTCCCAAAAAATAAACAAGCAAGCTTCAGAATTTGAAGATAAAATCAACCTTAAAGCAACACACAGAGGAGATGCCCAGTTTGCAATCCTGAAGGTAAATGATCATGACCTGGCTAAACTAGGCAAAAGCCTTACCCTAGGATGGACAGAATGCAGTGTCGAAAAGATGACAACCCCAAAACGCTGCTTCAATTGTTATGGCTATGGCCACATTGCCAAAGACTGTACAGAGGAGAAATTCGAGATCAAGGGAATATGCAGAAGATGCAACCAACCTGGTCACGACTCCAAAACATGTGAAAACGAGCCGCAGTGCAGAGACTGCAAAACAACAGGCCACATCTCCGGGTCAATGGCTTGCCAAACCTTTAGGAAGCTCGTCCAAGGTGCAAGGCAGACCCCGCGGAGAAATAGAGCAAAAATGAAAACCAGGCTTCTCATCCCGCCAACAACCGAGACCGAGACAGAAACCGAGACCGAAAGTGTAATGTCTGAGACCAGAATGATCCTGGGCTAATCCATCAACAGACTTAATGAGCAACAAACAAGTTAAGCTCCTTCAATGCAACATTGATAGAGGTAGAGCAGCACTGGACCTTCTGGAAGCCACTGCAGTGGCCGGCGGCGTGGACGTTCTCCTAGTCCAAGAACCCACGCGCAGTCGTGTCTCTAGTCCTGCATGGCTAACAGATAACCAGAAAGATGCTGCTATAAAGAAAATAAACCCGAACATCAACTTCTACAATGCAAAAGCCGGAGATGGTTTTGTCTCGGTAGAACTGGACCACTTCATTCTGTATAGCTGCTATGTCTCCCCAAATATTGGGAAAGAGGAATTTAGAACATACCTGCAACGCTTGGCCATAAGCATATCATACCAGAGGAAAGGCTGCATCATCGGAGGTGATTTTAACAGCAAGTCTACTGTGTGGGGGGCACCTGTAACCAACGAAAAAGGAGAAATACTTACCGAGTGGTTGGCATCTCTGGATCTCAACGTCATCAACTCCGGAAGTACTCCAACATTTGTAAGAGGCAACAGTGAGTCACATATTGATATAACAGCATGCTCGGACAACATCTCGAGAAGGGTATTGAACTGGAGGGTAGGTGGGGAGGAGACATTAAGCCTCCATCGCTACATTTATTTTGAGGCAGACTTCGCTAGGGAACATCAACTAACCAGGACGCCCACGACATCAAAAGGGTGGCACATGGACCCGGACAAGCTCCCGCAGTTTGCTGAAACCTTCGTAAAGATGGTAGATACTTGGAAGGAATGTCTTCAAAAAGACCTGAAAGCCGACAGTCTTACCAGAATCATCACAGAAGCCTGCGATGTAACATTCAAGAGGAAATCGTCGAACCCCAAACGGAAGAAAGTTTTCTGGTGGAACGGTGAAATCCAGGACGCCAGGAAAAGCTGTATTAAAGCTAGAAGAAAACTCAAAAGAGCCCGTAGGAGAGATCCTACTCAAGCAGAGGCACTTAAGGATGAATACATCCAATGCAGAGAAAACCTGAAAAGGAGCATCTTCAAATCTAAAGACGCCAAGTGGAAAGAGCTCATCGAAGAGGTAGACAGGGACCCATGGGGCAAAGCCTACAAGATTGTCACCGGCAAACTTGGAGGCCGATCCCCGATGAACCTGACTCCAGAAGATGAGATCAGAATCGCCAGAGAACTGTTTCCCAGCGACCAAGTTAGGGAGAAAGCGACTTTCCAGATAAACTCAGAGGACATTCCCTCTATTGAACCTGCAGAAATCTTTGAGGCGGCCAGGAGGATGAAACCTAAGAAAGCCCCTGGCATAGACAAACTTAATCCTGAGCTCATCAAGACAGTCGCTTCCAAGTTCCCGGATGTGGTTGCTGAGGTTTTCAACAGCGTCCTTAGAGCTGGAGAAATCCCTGGAATGTGGAAGACGGCAAAGTTGATCCTGATGGAGAAGAAATCGACCGACAGCAACGCGCCAAAGAAGTACCGCCCCCTGTGCCTGCTCAACTGCCTAGGCAAGCTCTTCGAGTCAGTGATAACTTACCGCCTGTCCAAGGAAATAGCAGAGAAGAGTCCTCTAAGTAAGAACCAGTACGGTTTTATACCAAAACGTTCGACCATTGACGCTATACAAGATATAAAACGGAAAGCCAATCTCAACATGGAAACTCACCGTTCCAACCGCAAATTTCAGTTACTTACCACAATAGATATCAAAAACGCATTCAATACGGCCTCCTGGAAGTGGATCACCGGAGAGCTGGAAAAGAAAGGAATCTCAACTTACCTGAGGAAGATCATAGAGAGCTACCTGGAAGACCGCTACATCATCCTTGGGGGAGGACAGAAGCTGCCCTGTACTCGCGGCGTACCCCAAGGGTCGGTCCTGGGTCCGACCCTCTGGAACATCCTTTACGACAGCGTCCTGAAGGAGTCTCTGCCGATGGGGGTGACGGTCATTGGCTATGCCGACGACACAGCCATCCTATCCGAAGCAAAGACTAAAGAAATGCTGCAAAGAAAAACGAACCTGGCATTAGCTCGGATAATACAAAGCATCAAGGACAGAGACCTGGAAATCGCCCCTCAGAAGACAGAAGCAGTCATCGTCTACGGCGGACGAAGGCTGAAAACCATAGAAATAGAAATAGAAGGAGACACAGTAAGGTCGAAAGAAAGCCTAATATATCTCGGAGTCACCATTGAGAGAAACTTCAGGATGGGTGCACACATCAAAGCCGTCACCTCCAAGGGCTTGAGAGTTGCCAACACCCTTGCCAGGATCATGCCCAACACCAGGGGTCCATCTGAAAGCAAAAGAAAACTATTAAGATCAGTAGTGCTGTCGACCGTCCTGTACGCCTCTCAAATCTGGCAGGATGCGCTTCGATACCAAATACATAGAAAGACGCTTCAAAAATCAGCAAGAACAGCCTGTCTGCGTGTCTGCAGAGGATACAGGACAATCTCCTACGAGGCTCTTGGTGTCATCTCATCAATGATGCCCATTGACCTGTTAGTCCAGCTCCGAACCAGAAACACCAAGGAGGAACTGGAAGGATGTCTCGTCACCTGGCAAGAAAGATGGGCCCAGACTACAAAGGGAATTTGGACCAAGACTTTGATTCCTGAAATCAAACCTTGGATACAAAGAAAACATGGCTTCCTGTCCTTTGAACTCACCCAATTCCTGAGTGGACACGGGAAGTTTGGATCTTACCTGAAAAAGTTCAAAATAGTAGACAACGACGACTGCGCCAGTTGCAGAGTTACCGACACCGTAGAGCACACATTCTTCCACTGCATCACCTTCGAACCGGAGAGGAGAGTCCTCGAGGCGTCACTGGGGGAGAGCTTCAGCGTGCAGAATGCTGTGGACCAAATGCTTGAATCTCAAATAAAATGGGACCATATTGATAAATATGTATGTGGGGTCATTACCCAAAAAAGGCAGCTTGAAGGGAATCAATCTCGCTAAAGCTGAAAATGCAGCCTGAGGTATTAATTTTAAAGTTCCGGGCTGTGGGCGGGAACCCAGAACATCCCTGGGTTTTTGCATGCCTGGGGCCCTTTCAGGGGTCCCCTCCCTCTTGGACGCACGGTTAACGTGCGCCCTTGAGGGTGGTGTCCCCTGGGGGGGCTCCAGACATGTTTTTTATTGTTATTTTCTTTTCTTATTCCTATATTGTTATACTTACCTTTTCTACTCTGTAAATCCGGGGGCGGGGCAGGAGAAGGGAGTTTTAGTGGTTTACACCTAACGAGTACTGTAGGACCTGACTTTGACCGTAGGGACCCAGCGCCTATGCCGCACGAGCGTCAGGCTCGGGACATGGGCGATGGAAGTCGTTAGGTCGTTCCACATAACCCAAGAGCAGTCAGAGGATGGGTGGCTGCCACCAGTGTCCCATTGGTGGATGCGGCCCACCTTCTGGCGGCTCCTCTTTCCGAAGGGAAATGGGTATCCATAGCGGATTTCTTCCTCCTCGTGCCACGCCAACGGATCTTTTCTATAAAAAAAAAAAAAAAAAAAAAAAAAAAAAAAAAAAACTGAGAATTTCAAGTTTTAGCACTGAGAATTTCAAGTTTCATCACTGAGAATTGTAAGTTCCACCACTGACAATTTTGAGTTTCACCACTGAGAATTTTAAGTTCCACCACTGAGAATTTTGAGTTTCACCACTGAGAATTTCAAGTTTCACCACTGAGAATTTCAAGTTTCATCACTGAGAATTTTAAGTTTCACCACTGAGAATTTCCAGTTTCACCACTGAGAATTTCAAGTTTCACCACTGAGAATTTCAAGTTTCACCACTGAGAATTTCAAGTTTCATCACTGAGAATTTTAAGTTTCATCACTGAGAATTTCAAGTTTCATCACTGAGAATTTCAAGTTTCATCACTGAGAATTTCAAGTTTCACCACTAAGAATTTCAAGTTTCATCACTGAGAATTTCCAGTTT
This sequence comes from Bactericera cockerelli, assembly GCA_024516035.1. Lineage (NCBI taxonomy): Eukaryota > Metazoa > Arthropoda > Insecta > Hemiptera > Triozidae > Bactericera > Bactericera cockerelli. The sequence continues at coordinate 6,800,383 of CM044961.1, read as the reverse complement.
CACCACTGAGAATTTCAAGTTTCACCACTGAGAATTTCAAGTTTCACCACTGAGAATTTTAAGTTTTACCACTGAAAATTTTTAGTTTCACCACTGAGAATTTTAAGTTTCATCACGGAGAATTTCAAGTTTCATCACTGAGAATTTCAAAATTCATCACTGAGAATTTTGAGTTTCATCACTGAGAATTTTGAGTTTCACCACTGAGAATTTTGGGTTTCACCACTGAGAATTTCAAGTTTCACCACTGAGAATTTCAAGTTTCACCACTGAGAATTTCAAATTTCACCACTGAGAATTTCAAGTTTCACCACTGAGAATTTAAAGTTTTAGCACTGAGAATTTCAAGTTTCATCACTGAGAATTGTAAGTTCCACCACTGACAATTTTGAGTTTCACCACTGAGAATTTTGGGTTTCACCACTGAGAATTTTGGGTTTCACCACTGAGAATTTTAAGTTTCACCACTGAGAATTTCAAGTTTCATCACTGAGAATTGTAAGTTCCACCACTGACAATTTTGAGTTTCACCACTGAGAATTTTGGGTTTCACCACTGAGAATTTCAAGTTCCACCACTGAGAATTTAAAGTTCCACCACTGAGAATTTTGAGTTTCAACACTGAGAATTTCAAGTTTCATCACTGAGAATTTCAAAATTCATCACTGAGAATTTTGAGTTTCACCACTGAGAATTTTGAGTTTCACCACTGAGAATTTTGAGTTTCACCACTGAGAATTTTGAGTTTCACCACTGAGAATTTTGGGTTTCACCACTGAGAATTTTGGGTTTCACCACTGAGAATTTCAAGTTTCACCACTGAGAATTTCAAGTTTCACCACTGAGAATTTCAAGTTTCACCACTGAGAATTTCAAGTTTCACCACTGAGAATTTAAAGTTTTAGCACTGAGAATTTCAAGTTTCATCACTGAGAATTGTAAGTTCCACCACTGACAATTTTGAGTTTCACCACTGAGAATTTTGGGTTTCACCACTGAGAATTTTGGGTTTCACCACTGAGAATTTTAAGTTTCACCACTGAGAATTTCAAGTTTCATCACTGAGAATTGTAAGTTCCACCACTGACAATTTTGAGTTTCACCACGGAGAATTTTGGGTTTCACCACTGAGAATTTCAAGTTCCACCACTGAGAATTTTAAGTTCCACCACTGAGAATTTTGAGTTTCAACACTGAGAATTTCAAGTTTCATCACTGAGAATTTCAAGTTTCATCACTGAGAATTTCAAGTTTCATCACTGAGAATTTCAAGTTTCATCACTGAGAATTTCAAGTTTCACCACTGAGAATTTCAAGTTTCATCACTGAGAATTTTGAGTTTCACCACCGAGAATTTCAAGTTTCACCACTGAGAATTTCAAGTTTCACCACTGAGAATTTCAAGTTTCACCACTGAGAATTTAAAGTTTTAGCACTGAGAATTTCAAGTTTCATCACTGAGAATTGTAAGTTCCACCACTGACAATTTTGAGTTTCACCACTGAGAATTTGAGTTTCACCACTGAGAATTTTGGGTTTCACCACTGAGAATTTTGGGTTTCACCACTGAGAATTTCAAGTTTCACCACTGAGAATTTAAGTTCCACCACTGAGAATTTTGAGTTTCAACACTGAGAATTTGAATTTCACCACTGAGAATTTTAAGTTTCATCACTGAGAATTTCAAGATTCACCACTGAGAATTTCAAGATTCACCACTGAGAATTTCAAGATTCACCACTGAGAATTTCAAGTTTCATCACTGAGAATTTCAAGATTCACCACTGAGAATTTCAAGTTTCACCACTGAGAATTTCAAGTTTCATCACTGAGAATTTCAAGATTCACCACTGAGAATTTGAAGTTTCATCACTGAGAATTTTGAGTTTCATCACTGAGAATTTCAAGTTTCATCACTGAGAATTTGAAGTTTCACCACTGAGAATTTTGAGTTTCACCACTGAGAATTTTGAGTTTCACCACTGAGAATTCTAGGTTTCATCACTGAGAATTTCAAGTTTCATCACTGAGAATTTTGAGTTTCATCACTGAGAATTTCAAGTTTCATCACTGAGAATTTGAAGTTTCACCACTGAGAATTTCAAGTTTCACCACTGAGAATTTGAAGTTTCATCACTGAGAATTATTATTATTATATACATTTATGTCCTAACTAAAGGGCGGGGTTATTGCCTTTGGTAATCTTTTCCACCCAAAATTTGGGAGCATCACCACTGAGAATTATTATTATTATTATATACATATGTCCTAACTAAAGGGCGGGGTTATTGCCTTTGGCAATCTCTTCCACCCAAGAATTGGGAGCATCACCACTGAGAATTATTATTATATACATATGGCCGGGCTTATTGCCTTTGGCAATCTCTTCCATCCAAGAATTGGGAGCATCACCACTGTAAATTGGGAGCATCACCAATGAGAATTATTATTATTATCATATACATAAATATGGACGGGGTTATTGCCTTTGGCAATCTCTTCCACCCAGGAATTGGGAGCATCACCACAGAGAATAATTATTACTATCATATGTATCTAACATGCTCTAGATTTATTATGGTTTTTTTTTTTTTTTTTTGGTAATTGTATCTGTTTCTCTTTTTTCCCCTTGTCAATTATTTTATGTAGGTACCTACAATTATTTTATCTCATAAGACTTATTTTTAAATTTCTTTTATATTTTATATACTCAATATCTCATGTTGTATCAGATTGTATTAATTATTCGTGTTTTTTAAGACTGTTTATAATGATATCTTAGTGTGTAATAATGTTATAGGTTGCTTGCAACTGTTTTGCAATACACTTTAAACAAAACAAATATACGAAATATACGAAAATATACATAAATATGGACGGGGTTATTGCCTTTGGCAATCTCTTCCACCCAGGAATTGGGAGCATCACCACTGAAAATTGGGAGCATCACCAATGAGAATTATTATTATTATTATATACAAATGGGCGGGGTTATTGCCTTTGGCAATCTCTTCCACCCAAGAATTGGGAGCATCACCACTGAAAATTGGGAGCATCACCAATGTGAATTATTATTATTATCATATACATAAATATGGACGGGGTTATTGCCTTTGGCAATCTCTTCCACCCAGGAATTGGGAGCATCACCACTGAGAATTATTATTATTTTATACATATGTCCTAACTAAAGCGCGGGGTTATTGCCTTTGGCAATCTCTTCCAACCAAGAATTGGGAGCATCACCACTGAGTATTTGGAGTGTTACCTCTGAGAACGTGGAGTATCATCACTGAAAATTTGGAGTATCACCTCTGAGAACTTGGAGTATCATCACTGAGAACTTGGAGTATCATCACTGAGAACTTGGAGTATCATCACTGAGAACTTGGAGTATCATCACTGAGAACTTGGAGTATCATCACTGAGAACTTGGAGTATCATCACTGAGAACTTGGAGTGTCACCACTGAGAACTTGGAGTATCATCACTGAGAACTTGGAGTATCATCACTGCGAACTTGTTGTGCCATTACTCAGAACGTGGAGTATCATCACTGGCAATTGGGAGTTTTATCACTGAGAATATGATTATCACCTCTGAGAAACTGGAGTATCACCACTCAGAACTTAGAATATCATCATTGAGAACTTTGGGTGTCTCCACTAAGAATTTTGAATCGCACTGTTCTCATTTTCTGACGATTTTTTATTCGGACGGAATTCGGAATAGTTATCGATCGATCAGGCGAAGTAGGACCATTTGTTAATCTTTGTGTACACATTTATGTACCGTTGCACTGGAATGCATTTTGATTTTTTACTGTAAAATTTACAAGAAATTTGAATATTTTCTCTTATTTTTCCAATTATAATATATTCTCAAATTTAGAAATAAATTTGGTGCGATTATTTAATAGAACTTGGTGAATTCTGAAGTTTTTGAATTGATTATTGGTAAAATATACACTATTTTGACTGTGGCTATTAGAGTAGGTACCCACATTTTTTAATTTTGTTTATTTAAAACTTAAAAGATATTGTAATGATTTATGGATTACGTTGAAAATAATGTCTGACTGAATTTTAAACTAATTAGAAAAGCGCTGGCATAGTTTTTAAAATACTTGATTCAGGTTGAAATTATTGACGAACATAAATAGGAGACTGATATAAAAACCCGGACATAAAAGACTGTGAGAGTATAGGTCGATTCACACACACCCGTGACGTGACAGTTCCGTGACAGGTACGTGATTCTACCATCCGTGAACCCAAAGTGATTTTTATTCACAGTGGTCAGTGCTCCAACTGCGCAGTGGCAGTGTTTCGTCGTCGTTATCAGTTTCTCGTCGTTCATAATTGCGGAGAAAACTGGTAAAATCAAAATCACCGGCCGTGAAAATTGAAAAATATCGTCCGTAAATATTGTGGCGGATCTCGGTACGAGCACTGTTTGCACTGTCACGGTCACCTGCCGGGCGAGTGGGAATAGGGCCCTTCAAATTCCTATACAAGAATCTGATTTCCCTCGCCGGAGGGATCACGTCACGGACGCGGCACTGTCACGTCACGGGTGTGTGTGAATCTACCTGATAGGGTCTCTTTAGTGTCATTCTTGCAGGATAAAGAGAGTATTGTATTGCATATCCATTAACGTATAATAGAGTTACAAGCTAGATTAAAATTTTGAAATCCAGGCATATTAACAGAACTTTGTTTTAGTTTTTTTGTGTGGATTCGATGGCAAAAACTTACTTAGGAAGTTCTCTGGTCTCAGGATACCCAGGGGAAACTGCTGCAAGGAACAAACATTCGAAGTACCAAAATATCGCCCAAAGTCACCATTTTGTTGCCCTTGCAGTGGAGACCCTTGGGTCCTGGGCATGGGCAACCGAGACAGTGGATTTTATAAACAAAATCGGGGGTCTTCTGAAAAAAATTAGTAAAGAGCCACGCTCGTGTTGTTTCCTGGTTGAAAGGCTATCCTTAGCCATTCAGCGGGGAAACAGTGCGAGTGTATTAGGCTCTTTACCTTGCACTGAGCCAATGGAAGAGGTATTCTATTTGTAAGATGTGAGTTTTGTTAAATAAAGAAAGATTTTCAATATAGACCTAGTTTAACAGAACTTCCAATTTTACTTCTGGGTGCACCCTAAAGTTACTAAACTTTTTCCATTTTACTTTATGATAAAATTCAGTTTTTTGTGTCCGCATTCCTAACCTGAAAAATTCTTTGTAAATTCTAGAATGATTGTGATATATGTAGAGCTCTGTATGTCAAGAGAGGCCGCATAATCAAGTAGTTGATTTATTGTTGTAGCCAGCTTGGCTACAACTGGAGGGGGGAATGATGATCTTCAGACAACTTTATTTCAATGTTGGTTTGTCCTGGACCATATATTTCTATGTGCGATCAACCATCCTGAGGACTTAGTCGTTCGCGCCGATCCCTCAATAAACTATATCATGTTAATCCATTTTTTTGTTACTCCATGAGGGAGTCTATGGATGCAGAGTCGTCTTTTAGTGTTTCATCTTTAAATCATACCTTATTAATTCTATATCTGTACAGGTATTTCTCTGTCTGCCCTTTTCATGTTGTTCAACATTCTCTCTAATTACCTAGTTTGTTTAGTCAAATAGAAATAATTCATTAACCTTGAGGGGTCTTTCATTTCGCATACTAATTAATTGGCTGGGTATATTTTAGCTACCTTATCATGCCTTTGTACCTCCACTCACTTTTACTTCCGAGAAATTTCTAATATTAGAAATCGGAAGTACTGTGTTCGTTTTTAAAGGAAAAAAAAAATCTGCTTGTTTTCATTTTTCCTAGTCTCTGTTTTTGATGTTGTTATAGAAACAAAATTCTTGTTTTTTTCCATGACTCTAAGGATTCATTTAGTATAACTATTTCTGGGTAATCTGGGTATATTTCAACCAACCAAGGCTGCTGTTTATTTATACTCCCTTTCAATATTTGTTCATTTTTTTTTCAACCTCTTTTCTTTGTGGTTCTCTCAAAGTTGCAACTTCTGGGATACTATTAACCCTGACTGTCTCACTCTCTTTCCCATTTTCTCTTTGCCCTTCAATAATTGCATCTGTGTTTCTTTCTCATTTGGTTCATTCTCTCTAAATACCTAGTTTGCCTAGTCAAATAGAACCAACTCATTAACCTTGAGGGGTCTTTCATTTTGCATACTAACTATAGCTGGGTATATTTCAGCTACCTAATTATGCCTTTGTACCTCCATTCACTTTTTCTGCTTGTTTTCATTTTTCCTAGTCCCTGTTTTTGATGTTGTGTTTATAATGTTCATTCTTGTTTTTTTTATTTCTCCATAACTCTGAGGTATATTTCAATTAGCTGATTTAGCATAACTATTTCTGGGTAATCTGAGTATATTTCAACTAACTAAGGTTGCTTTTTTCTCTTTCTCTTTCATTTTGCATACTTAGTATTGCTGGATATATTTCAGCTACCTAATTATGCCTTTGTACCTCTACTTTCTTGTTTTGTTTGTTTTTGATGTTGTTGATTTTCTCTTTCTTGTTTTTCTCCATAACTCTGAGTATTCGTTTAGCTGATTTAGCATAACCTATTCTGAGTCATCTGAATATATCTCAACTAAATAAAGCTCCTTTTTATTTTTAATTCATCTTTTACTTCTTTTTTTTAAACTCTCTTGTTTCTCGTTTTTCTACTTCTGGAATACTTTTAATTCCAACTGTCTTAGCCCCTAATTACGAAACAAGATTAGTTAATCTTAGTGGACACTAATCTTAGTGCACACTATCCTTTAACTTTCACCTTGATAACAAATGTAGAGGTCATATCCAAGCCGGGCTTTGTAGCTGTGTACATATTACTTCTGTGGCGTAATGGAGCTGTGGCCAGCCTTCGTGACGGAAAATCTTATCTTATATCGGTCAGCTGATAAAATCTAAGGGTTATATCAGATTTACTAGTCCTGTTTCATAATACTGCCCTAAATCTCTCTCTCCCATTTTCTCTTTGCCCTTCATTTGCCTCTATCTGTCTTTCTCCTTTTATCTATATCATTTCTATTTCTCTACACACTCTCTACATACATACAAACCTAATAATATCTTTTTCTCTTTATTCTTACCTTTTCATTTTATCTTTCTCATTCAGGAACTCTCTGTTTCTCTTTGTCTATCTTCCTCTCTCTCTTTCTCTCAATCACAATATCTCTCTCCCTCATTCTCTATTCTCTAACGTTGTCTCTTTATTTATCTCTCTCACTTTACATTTAACTTCTTTCTCTCTCTCTCTCTTGCTATACATATTGCTACATTTGTAATTTATTTCAGTGCTTCTGGCAAGAGTTGCATTTTTAATTTGAAAAGTTTCTGTTGCAGTTTCTTGAATGCTGGAGTTTAAAACTTCAACTTCTGAGCTTTACAATTCGGAAAAGCCAAAAAGAAGAGAAAAAAGTTGTAGGTACTAGAGAACTTGCCTAATTAAACTTGAGCAACAAGATTCAACTGGAAGCTGCTGTTCCTCCTTATTTTTCCCCTTCGCTTTCCATCTTGCTCCTTCAATCTTTCATCTTGCCCCTTCAGTTCTTTGTATTTCTTCCCAGAAATTTCTAATATTAGAAATCGGAAAAGCCAAAAAGAAGAAAAATAGTTCTGTTGTAGGTAGGAGAGAACTCGCATAATTAAACTTGAGCAACAAGATTCAACTAGAAGTTTCTGTGTCTCTCAATTTTTCTCCTTCAATTTTCATCTTGCCCCTTCAATCTTTCATCTTGCCCCTTCAGTTCTTTAGTCATTTTACCTTTTTGAAAAAGTAGTCAGAATTCGAACTGGATGAAAATTTGGCAATGTTTTATTCATGTTTAAAATATTTGATTAAATTGCGTAAATGGGAATGCACATACTTAAAATTCTCACCCACTTCCTCTTCCACTCTTCCTCTGTCTCTCCCTGTCTTTCTTTTTCCAATTATTCGCATTATCCATCTGTCACCCTCAAATCTATTATGAGGTGTTTTATTATTTTGTAATTTATTTAAAAAAATATGTTTGTATTCTCATAAAAATCATGGTTGGGATTTATATGACTGTATATTTGAAATCTTTGTCTCTCTCACTCTCTCTATCTCTCTCTCACTCTCTCTCACTCTCTCTCTCTTTCTCTCTCTCTCTCTCTCTTTATCTTTCTCTCTTTCTCTCTCTCTCCTCTCTCAGAATTCTCAGTCTCTTTGAACCATTCTTTCCTGACTATAGAATTTACTCGTCCAATTCTATAGTTGCTTCCTTATTTTTACCTAATTGACTGCACTACAAGTACATCATCTCTCTGTTTCAGGTCTCATGATGCTGATTGGCCTAGTGATGTACATTTCAATTTTCAAAGCCGAAGTGGGTCCCAAACTGCGGCCTCGTTCCCCTCTTCAGCCCCCTCTGTTCACGTTTAGCTACGGATATAGGTGAGTCATTGAGTATTTCATATAATAATTATTATAATATTGATATATCTAGGTGAATATCAGGCTCGACCGGTGCTGTGAAACTTTTTGTTTTTTTTTTACTTAGAGAGGAGGTAAAATCTTCTTACCATTCAAGACGGAGTGTATGGTTTAAGTGCTTATAATGGTGCGCTATACCTACTAAAAACCTCCTCTCTACCACCACGGATACACCCGGAACCGTGTTGTACATTACTTGGGGTGTATTCGGTGCTGCGGAACTGCGGAACACCCCAAGACACATAATAAAAAGACAGGATTTTCTCAAGCTGACAGTAATAATTATCACACATTTCTAGAATTATTAAAATTATCATATTTTGTGTTAATCACTTTCGTGATATCCCAACTACTCAAACTCGCTTTACTAAATCCACGCTGAAACCGGGACTTAACCACCGGTCGGTGAACATTTCTAGAATTATTATGATTGACATGGTAAACAAACTCAAACCCAACCCTTTGAATGGGTGTGTTTTTTTAAAAAAAAATAGTACAAAAAAAGCGTCTCCTAACTTGTGGTCCACCCTGGAATCGTACGCCAACAAACAAGTTTGAATTTTCAGCAGTAATTGCAAGAAATTGCAACGCGAGCATTTTCTTTATTAGATTCCTTACCAGATGCAGTTTTCCCATAAATTGCATTTCTAAAACGTTCCCTTCGACTTTTCCAGGGAGCTGCCAGAGTAGTATTTTCCAGATGCGATTTCAAGTATTGCTATTTATTGTTCTTCAGCTTCCTTTTACATCTCCTTTTTCTCTTTCTAGCTGAAATTTCACTAGTCTTTCTGCAATTATTCTTCTCTTTTTTAATTTGGTATAGTTCCAATATTTGTATTTGTTTGTACTTCCACTACCTACCTATTTTTAACAGAGTTTTATACCTAAATTCTTTGAGCATTAACCTCACCTGTTACCTTCCACTAAAAAATATTAGGTACTTATTTTCACACAACTATATGACCATGCACTGGAAAGAGACGTTAAAAAAAAAAAATAATAAATAAATAAAATAAAATAAACTAGGCCATGAGAAAAAGAGATTCAGAAAAAATAATAATAGGCGGAAAACTAGGTGAACAGAAGAGGAGTAATGAGCATTAAGAGCGGTATTTTTAATTTAATGATGACATAATACACTCGTGTGAACAGCACACAGCTTTCCTTACCTCTCGAACTTACTTTAGGCACATTAGCTACTCCGTGGCGTAACGGTTGTGACTACTGCCCGTAGTCCAGAGATCCTGAGTTCGATTCCCGGTTGGAGCAAACTTTTCGCACAGAAAATTCTGTTTTCTCCGAAAATGTGAGGCTGGCAATTTCGGCCCTTCCCAGGCTGGGTGAAGTTAATGTGGGTAGCTGGTACGACTCCCAGAAAATAGAGGGTAACACAAAAATTTGTATTCAAAATTTGGTTATTGTTGTTTTTTTTTTTTTTTTTTTTTTTTTTTTTAAAAGATGAGTGTTTCACAGCCGTTTTTATTTCGTAGCCATGAAACAGGAGCTACTGTAGACGCTTGTGGTCTGTGTTGTAGCCTGCCCATCCCGTAGTATGCCTCCTCTCTGATGGGCGAGAAGTGACACAATACTTCCCAATTAGGTGCTGGGTCAACACGAGCACACCGGAAGGTATCCCTTACAAACAATTGTAACCAAATTAAGAATACAAATTTTTGTCGGCACGGGGGATCGAACCCGGGACCTTCCGCATGGCAAGCGAGTGCTTAACCACTGAGCTAATCGCGCGCTTTGTAAGCTAATGTTTGTAAGGGATACCTTCCGGTGCGCTTGTGTTGACCCAGCACCTAAATGGGAAGTATTTTGTCACTTCTCGCCCATCAGAGGGGAGGCATACTACGGGATTGGTAGGCTACAACACAGACCACAAGCGTCTACAGTAGCTCCTGTTTCATGGCTACGAAATAAAAAAAGCTGTGAAACAGTCATCTTATTTTTATTTATTTTAAATAGTTGACTACATAGGGTTGATTAACAAAATTTAAAATATAATGAATGATAAAGGGTGAAAACGTCAAAAGCATTTTGGGCGGCCCGCCCAATCCTCTAAAGAGTGGACGCTGTTCGCTTCTGGTGACTTAAAGGCAACAGTTAGCGTCTTTGGATGGCTCTGTTTAAATGGCTCAGTCTTGGGATTTCAACCCTGAGGACCCTAAAATGTGTTTTGGCGAAGAAATCTGACAACCAAAAATTTGGAGAGTTCACAGTTCACTCCTTTCTGCAGGAGAAGGAAAGTAAAGGAGAGTGGGTAAAGGAGGTGCGCCGCGCCGTGAAAAAAAAAAATAATGTTGAGATGGAAAAATAAATTTTATTTTAAAAGGCAAAGAAAAAAAGGTGTCATAAGAAAAGGCGTTACAGACAGGAGGGAGAATTTAAGTGACATATAATTATTGTAGACGTAGGACGAGAAAAAGATGGCGGTGGAGTAGATAGGGAGAAAAAGGAGGAAGTATGAGGAGAGTTATAATTAGGGTGGAAGAAGGTAAAAGAAAGAGACAGAGAGGGTATAAGGAAAGAGATAATTAGAGAGACAGGAAGAAGGTAAAAGAAAGAGAGAAAGAAAGAGAGAGGGGAGAGAATAAGGAAAGAGATAATTAGAGGGACAGGAAGAAGGTTAAAGAGAGAGAGAGAGAGAGAGAGAAAAGGGTCAGTATAAGGAAAAAGATAATTAGAGAGACAAGGAAAAGATCTTTTACCTAAAGAAGAAGTAGAAGAAGAAAGAGAGAGTGAGAGAGAGAGGAAAAGGAAATAATAAAAGAAAGGAAGAATATATGAGATGAAAATAGCTAAGGTGAGTTAGATAAATATAAAGAGAAATTATGAAAGAGAGAACTAACTGGAGAAAGAGAATGAGAGAAAAAGGAGAATATTAATTAAAATATAGGTTTCATGACCACGAAATGTAAAAGGTTGTGAAACACTCGTTTTTAAAAATAATAATAATAAATAAACAGAAAGATAACAAAAGAAATGGATAAACAGAAAAAGAAAAAAAGAGAAAGAAAAAAAGTTCACAAATGAAAATGAATGACTTGTTTGATTAATTAAAAACGTAAGTGGAAATTTTAGGTGAGAGCGAAGTTAGGTAGTTGGATGAGAGTAGAAATTAAGGAGAAGGAGGAGGAGGAGGAGAAGGAGGAGGAGGAGGAGGAGGAGGAGGGGGAGGAGGAGGAGGAGGAGGAGGAGGAGGAGGAGGATGAGGAGGAGGAGGATGAGGAGGAGGAGGAGTAGGAGGAGAAGAAGGAGTAATAGGAGGAGTTGGAGGAGGAGCAAGAAAATGGAGAGGTAAAAGAGATAGAGAGAGATATAAACTCAGCACATCACACGATTTTATTATGTCCTCCGAAAATTCCCTGATTGGGGAGGGAGGAGCCTTACGAATTTCCTAGGGTTTTGTTAAAAACTATTGTCATAATGTAGGTTCGGACATTTTCACGAATTATTCAGAAAGCTTTTATTGTTTTTCTTGGCATTGGTAAAGTAAGGTTTTGCTTGATTATCAAGCCAGGTAAACCCTCATATTTTTTATTTAGGTTAAACGTCGTTTTCAACTGCATGGAATTCTTTGGTTCGAATCCAACCCGATTCCTGAATTTTTCCTCATTTATTCGTGTTTGCACATAATAATAAGACCCTGAAGTTTAGGCGGTAGAAAATTCTTGCAACACTATCCTCGCCTAATGGTTACCTTCCAGTAAAGAGTATTATTATATTTGTAAAAAAGAAAGTCGAACCCAGAACCCAAAACAAACGAGCATACGAGTGGTAACCAACCAATATTCTCTGAATCTAGAGATACGAGTACTACCAAGTAATAAAACAAACAAAATGTACCTATGTACGTTTGGACTATGAAACACTCGTAATTTCATTTATTCCAGCCTGAACAAGTACATGAAAGAGAGAGAAAAAAAACAGGCCTGTTTCGTAATAAAAATGTACGGTGCCTTCTGTTAATTAAAAATATTACTAGGAATGAAATTTTAATTTTTTTCTGTAATTTCATTGTGCCAGAAATGCGTAAGCGAAATTGTTCTTACAGAAAGAGATAACGAAGGAGAGACAGGGAGAGAGAATGAGAGAAGTAAGGAGAGCAAGAAATATATTTTTAATATTATTATTTTTATGTAGGCATAATTGGCTGTATGGTAAATTCCAATGATAAGGAGAATAACAACCAATGGCAAAAAAAAAAAAAAAAAAAATTAGGCATAAAATCGAAGAGAAAGAGAGATATAGACAGAGCTAATTAATAAGTTAAAGTTATCATATTTGTGTTAATAACAATCGTGATATCACAATTACTCAAACTCCGACTTAAGAAAATATTTGCTGTACTTGTGACTTGAACCATCGACCTTCAGGGTACAAGTTTGCCACCTTTTCGATCGAGCTACTGAGGTTGGTAAGATAATTATTATGATAAAAGGAGAACGATAAAAAAAAGATAGGACAGAAAATAAAAAAGAAGTACTTGTGTTTAATATATTTAAAAAGGGACAGTGAAAAAGCATGGAAAAAATAGTTATAATAACAAAAAAAAGGGAATTGAAACATGACAGAGGGGGAAGAAGACCGGAAAACGAAAGAAAGAGAAAAAGACTATGAGAGAATCGAAGAGAAAAAGAGATAGATGATGGAGGATATGACAAAGTGAAAGATAGCAAGAATGGATGGAAGATATGACAAAGTGAAAGATAGCAAGAATGAGGGAGTGATAGAAAGAGAGAGAAATGGGAAATACAAAGAAGTGAGAAAAAAGGAAAAGGAAAGGCTTCGGGCTAAAGTTTGAAACGGATGTAGGTAAATACAATAGAAAAAGAATGAGTCAGAGAGAGAGAGAGAAAGAGAGAGAAATAGAAAGAAAGAAACGAGCGAAAAAGAGTGATAGGACAAAAGTAGAACTATAAATAAAAGATGAAGGGAAAGTCTGGATTTTGAGATGGTATGGTTCGCAATTTCGCATACTATCACCTCAGGACCAAATTCAAAATCATTCAAGGAATGGCGAACACGATAGGTAATAGATAGTTAAAATTTTTCTATGTACCTCTTTTGACCTCAGCTTTGATGAGTATCATCAGTATAGAACTGTCTGGCACGTATGTCCCTCTAACATGTTTCTACCTCTTCTGTCCTCAGCTTTGATGAGTTTCATCAGTATAGAACTGTCCGGCACGTGTGTCCCTCTAATATGTTTCTACCTCTTTTGTCCTCAGCTTTGATGAGTATCATCAGTATAGAACTGTCTGCCACTTGTTTCCCTCTAATATGTTTCTACCTCTTCTGTCCTCAGCTTTGATGAGTTTCATCAGTATAGAATTGTCTGGCACATGTGCCACTCTAACATTTTTCTACCTCTTCTGTCCTCAGCTTTGATGAGTTTCATCAGTATAGAACTGTCTGGCACGTATGTCCCTCTAACATGTTTCTACCTCTTTTGATCTCACCTTTGATGAGTTTCATCAGTATAGTACTGTCTGGCACATGTGCCACTCTAACATGTTTCTACCTCTTCTGTCCTCAGCTTTCTGCTCTACGTGACGAGTTTCATCAGTATAGAACTGTCTGGCATGTGTGTCCCTCTAATATGTTTCTACCTCTTCTATCCTCAGCTTTGATGAGTTTCATCAGTGTAGTAGGGTAAGGTTGCTATATTTGGGGAGGTTTCCTAATTTGGGGAGGCGGTGTTTCTCCTCAAGGAGATGTTGCTGCCTGCGGTTAATGTCAGAATTATAAATGTAAACAACTTCCATGTGATTCCCGATCATAATCTAGTTTAAATTAATTGCTCGAGAGAAAATATTTACAAAAATGTGATTCGGGCTCTTTAAAACTTTTTTTAAAAAGTTAAAACTAGTGAAGTTTGGTCAACAAAAAGGTAAGAAAATTACATTTATTCTTTAATAATGCATATAAAAATAGTTTGTTCTTTCATATCTCAGCTCTAAAGTTTTCTTTTAATTCTGTGTAAAAATAGAAAATTATTTTTGTTCTTGTATATCACTTTGCCCAATTTGGGGATGACCTTAAAAACACTGTATTCTGAAGACTGTAGTGCAAGAAATGGTGAGCGCTGGATCATGTGTCTCATTTGTGAAAGGTGGGCAGTGGGCACACTCACTATGTGCAGGAAAAGATGAGAAATTCATTTGTGAATATTGCAGTAAAGGAATGTTGGCCAAAAGTATTAAAAAATCAATGAAAAAAATCCTAAATTTTCAAAAAATTAGAACCTCCCCAAATTAGGATCACAAATTTTTGACTGCCATTTTTGAAGTGTTTTGTTTATGTTAATTTTTTAATTACTTTTTCTTTTTTATTGTTCTGTAACTCTGAGCAATAATAAAAAACATTATTCTGTGTAATTTGGACTTTATTTAATTAAAAAAGACTTTACCGTTTTCATTTTATAGGCGTTCAAAAGTTACCTCCCCAAATATGGCAACCTTACCCTACTGTCTGACACGTGTGTCCCTCTAACATGTTTCTACCTCTTCTGTCCTCAGCTTTGATGAGTTTCATCAGTATAATACTGTCTGGCCCATGTGCCACTCTAACATGTTTCTACCTCTTCTA
Organism: Bactericera cockerelli; assembly: GCA_024516035.1. Lineage (NCBI taxonomy): Eukaryota > Metazoa > Arthropoda > Insecta > Hemiptera > Triozidae > Bactericera > Bactericera cockerelli. Next base: position 6,785,284 of record CM044961.1, on the reverse strand, counting down.
TCCTCAGCTTTGATGAGTTTCATCAGTGTAGTACTGTCTGACACGTGTGTCCCTCTAACATGTTTCTACCTCTTCTGTCCTCAGCTTTGATGAGTTTCATCAGTATAGAACTGTCTGGCACGTATGTCCCTCCAACATATGTATGTCCCTCTAACGTATGTCCCTCTAACATAATCCTATGTATTTCTTATACATATACTTCTTTCTTCATACCTTCAATATTGTACCTTTCTACCAATTTAATCTATCAATAAATTGTAAAATGTCTAGAAAATAAAGAGACATTGTAACAAATAAATAAATAAACATGTTTCTACCTCTTCTGTCCTCAGCTTTGATGAGGTTCATCAGTATAAAACTGTCTGACACGTATGTCCCTCTAACATGTTTCTACCTCTTCTATCCTCAGCTTTGACGAGTTTCATCAGTATAGAACTGTCTGGCATGTGTGTCCCTCTAACATCTTTCTATCTCTTCTGTTCTCAGCTTTCTGCTCTACGTGACGAGTTTCATCAGTATAGAACTGTCTGGCACGTTTGCTCTATTCCTCTACATCTACTGGTATCAGAACGAATGTAGTTTGGACAACATGCAGTTCAATTCTGTGAATCAGCCTCTGTATCCCAACCGTAAGTGTATGAGTTTTACCTTTCTCTGGCTTATCAATATAAATACAAAAAAATAAAATAAAAAAATAAATCACATTAAAAAAAACTAAATCATCGAGAGGTTCATAACTGTATTCTTCACACTATAATAAATGCTAATGAAAAAACTGTATTACAGGGTGGGCCATGAATTAGTTAACATTTGAAAAAATCGTATAAAAAAAACCATTTAACATATTTTAGAAATCGTTTACTTACGAGAAAGCTAATTAGTTGTAATTTTTTTTTTTTTTAAATTATTTCGTCTAAAAGACCACCGTTTCGGTTTTTGCACTCATCTAAGCGAGTCCTAAAGTTTTCAAATACTCTTCTGCAAAGAGACCGCGAGATCGCCGACATCTCTTCGATGATTTTTTCTTTAAGTTGACGCAGTGTATTCGGTTTATCAATTTAGACACGACTCTTTAAATAACCCCATAAAAAGAAGTCTGCTGGGGATAGATCTGGACTTCTGGGTGGCCATAAGATGTCACCACGTCTGGATATCAGCTTTTCCGGAAACATGTCTTTGACCACCGGCAAGGACTCGTTCGATGTGTGACACGTGGCTCCATCTTGTCGAAACCATGTAAATTTCCAAGAAGCGAGCTAGTGCCGCCGCCCGCGCCCGCGCCCCGCGCGGCAATAGTTTTCGCGGTAAGTTACATTTAAATGTTAACGAATTCTTGGCCCACCCTGTATTTTCCATTTATTCTAACTTGTAATTCCTTTTGCTTTATAAATACAGAAAATTTGACATTTTTGATTTTTCTAATCTGCACAAGTGCGAATTCCTGTAGTATGATTTTTTTTGAAGAAAAAGGGTTCTGATATATTTATTATATATTAGTGAGAGATAAGAAATTTTTTATCAATAAGTAAATAAATACAGCACTAAAATAAAATTCTAACTCCCTTTAGGGACTCTTGTCAATAAATTGTTAGACTGGAAAAAAAATCCGTGCAATTTCTGTATACCGCCCTATGGTATTTTTTTTTTTTTTTTTAGCATCGAATGAGAACTCTAATTTTAATGCATCATCATATTCCATCTTCAACTAACCATCATATTCCAATATCAATCTCGTAATGCCGCCACTGGTCGTTCCCCACTGTAAAATTACCCCAATTGTCCTCGCGAGGCTAGGCCCCGACATCCAAAGTACAGAGCCCAAAAAAATTCGACCGCGTCGGGATTCGAACCCGGGTCACCTGGAATTCAAGCCGAGAACCATTAGGCTAAGGTGACGCCATACTCAAGAGAATTTTGGTTCGTTCTGAACCACATATTTCTTTGTTATTCATGAGTAGAAAATGATAGTCATGTTGTCGTAATCATTTTCAGTTCAATGAGTGAACATGAAAGGAGCCTAGACATTGGATCTGGGCGTCCATATAGGTATCTTTTGCTATCTCACGGACACGGAATTATAATAATATGTTATATAGTTCAATGAAACTCTAATGTGACAATACAAAGCGGAAAATTTCCAAACAAGTGATCTGTTTACAAAAGGGCAGCTAATTATTAGTGGGCTTAGAGAACAAGCCCCATCATGATAATACCGAACACGAATATAATACAACACGAAAATAATCCCAAACATAAAATTTAATCCCAAAATTTGAAAGGCGTACGTAACGAGTCTCTCTATCTGTTATTGAACAGACAGAGAGTAATTAGTATTAACAGCGGTGGATAGCAGACGCGGCCGGTGCTAAGCAGCTGAGGAACTGCAGCACCCCCAGACGAAACATGAAAAAGATGGGATTTTCATAGCGCGTACAATGAAAATTATCACACATTTCTAGAAGAACTCATGCATAAGGGTTGGGTGGAAGAGATTGCCATAGGCAATATCCCCGCCCTTTAGTTAGGACTTATGTTTATATTTATATATTTCCTTCTGAGCAACTTTAGTTTCGTGTCAGTCTGTCAATTTTTTTGTAAGATCTAGAATGTAGAAAAAACGGTATTATACCATATAAAATAAATTAGAAAAAAATGGTTCAGCTATTTTGGAGATGCAAGTGATTTAGTAAAATTAGTATAAATTCTCAAAATTGACTGCCAAGTGTAAGAATGTGAACGAATCACGAGGAAGTATTGTGTCCACAATTGGACGTGTATTTTGATAATGGAAGATACAATACATTTTGAAGTAGAAATATTACCTACTCTCCGACACTGGAAAATAATGCCTGTCCTAAATTATTCGCATGAACCTTTTGTTTTCTGCATTCACTCTATCAAAATAAGAGAGAGAGAGAGAGAGAGAGATAAAGAAAGAGAGAGAGAGAGAGAGAAAAAGGGTACCGGGAAAATAGGCGAGAAAGAGGCAGAAAAAAATCAGAATTATTGGTGTGAGAGAGAATTATAGAGAGATTTAGTTTGTAGGAGAGAGGTAATGAAAATGATCTAGTTGCAGGCATCCTTTGCTTTCTGAATGAACAATAATAATAATAACTTAACATAAAAGTAGGTAGTGACAATAATAACTTAATAATGTACTGACAATTAGAATATCTTAATATTGAGAAAGAGAGATTGAAAAGAAGCAAGATAAAGTGAGGAAAGTAGAAAGGTATGCAGAAACAGCGAGAGATTGATTTTGAAAAAAATCAAAAAAATATTATTTTTTATAATAAAAAAAATACATCCTTCAATGCTAACTTTTTGGGGTAAAGAGGTAGAGAGAGAGAGAGAGAGAGAGAGAGAGAGAGAGAGAGAGAGAGAGAAAGATTAATTTTATTAATGAATTGACAAAGAGGTAGAAACATAGAGAGAGAGAGAGAATGAGAGAGAGAGAGAAATTATGAGGGATAGAATAAAATCCAACAAGAAAATAAGGAAAACAGAAATTGAATCAAGCTGTGCGCCGGGAACAAAGAGAGATACTATAATGATTTAAATAATTCGTGCCCATTGTTTTTCGAAAGCAAGGAGTATAAATAATGTGAAAAGGGAAAATAATGCAGTGAGACAAATTATAGAGGTAGAAAAATCAAGGGGAAAAAAGGAAGTTGGATTTACTTCCAGAAGACTTGCTTCAAAACATTCCGATAAATAAATAATAGCCAGCGTCGCTTCGATGGCGAGTTGAAGCCACCTGTTCTCGTAGGATCTCTGAATTTAAGTAACGTCTAGCAAGGTGAAGACTTCGTTATGCTGACATTCCGGCCCAACCATGACTGGGTGAATTTAATGTTAGTAGCAGGTAGGTACAATTTTTTTAATATTAGAAATGTATCTGAAGTAATAATACGGTTTTGAAGAATAAATTTTATTGGTCATCTAAAAAATTTATTATTATTTCTATCTCAAACTTACTTTACTAAATCCACGCTGAATCCGGGACTTGAACCACCGACCTCTAGGTTACGCGTCCGCCGCCTTATCGATCAAGCTACTGAGGTCGGTATGACTTTAGAAAAACAAAACAGTTTCAACAAAACATCCCGTACCGTACACTTCTCCATCATCATCCATTCTGCGGAAAATTAATTCAAAACATTCTCTCATCCTCCCATCTTGTTTTTGGCCTTTTCCTGAAAATAAAAAACTCGACCTTTGCAAATTGATGAACCGAAGAGAACAAGATGAAGGTGAAGAAGCTTCAGGGATCAGGCTGAATGTCGAAAGTTTATATTAAAAGAAACTAAAAGTTTATATTAGAACAAAAAGGATAGAAAAGAATAGACCCTAAGGGGAAACTCTTCGACGAAAATACAAAAAGAGAGAAGAGAAGAATAGAAAGAAGGATGAAGATGATAATGAAAAATATGACGAACCAGAAGGAATAATGAAGAAGACAATAAATAAAAGTGAAAAAATAGAGAGGCGAACCAGGGAAAATAGCAAAGAGATTAAGAAGAGAGGAAAAAGATAGAGATGACAGGAAAAAAAAAAAAAAAAAAATGAAAGAGAGGGGCAACTCAAAAGAGATAAAGGAAGAGAGGAAAATGATAGAGACACGTGTTGGTAGAAGTATGAAAGAAAAAGAGAGATAGAATGTGTTTGTGTTGATAGGATGTGTTGGTAGAGGTATGAAAGAAAGAGAGATATTTTTTTTATTTATCGTATGGCTTTATTACACATCTCAAAGATATAATATCTAGTAAACTTGATCAGGAAATCTGATGGCAGTGATTGTCTGATCGCCAAAATTGTCGGTACTCTAGCCGCATGTCAATGCGTTGCCCAGGGTGAACCACGAGGAGGCGTACTAACATTTCACCCCAAAGAGAGAGATAGAATGTATTTGTGTTGATAGGATGTGTTGGTAGAGGTATGAAAGAAAGAGAGAGATAGAATAGACGGAAAAAAAATAGTCTGGCTGACTATGTCCTCTTAGGGGTTGTCTTTTTACAATAACACGACCCTAACGGTAACGGATATTGAAATTTTCTTGAGAGTAGACCCCCCCTAAACCACCGTCAAACTACCTAGAAAATTAAAATGCCCATCACCATTTTCAAGATACCTAGATTTGGTCCAATAATGATTCAAATAGGACGCCAACAACGGTCAATGACCTCAAAGGCGACAGAGTGCCGGGATTTAGCTAGTAGTTTGTATAAATGATTATGCAGCGGGCGTCATGACCCTCTCATTGATGCAATGGTGATGTCTTTGATGATTGATTTTGGTAAATTAAAGATTTTCAATCTACCAATTTTGGTAGATTAATAAAAGGGAGGAAGAATCAGTAGATAGTCTGTCCCGGTAGCTCAGTGGTAAAGGCGTCACTCTGTGAAACCAAAGATTCCAGAGGTCGCGGATTCGAAACCCAGCCGGGACATGACAAATGATCCTCCTATTTGTGATTTTCAGCACATAATATTACGTCTTGGGTTTACTGCTGGAATAATGGGACTTAATAGTCCTAATCAGGCAGTATAAAAAAGGCGATATTATTATTATTTTTATTCTTAAACAGAGAAAGAAAACGGCGAAAGAGATAAATAAAAGGGAGAAAGAATCAGTAGATAGAGTGAGGTGGAGCGACAGAGAGGAGAAGGAGAGAAGATTTATATTAAAAAAGTAACGCTCTTCTGTTGATTTAAGGATATAAAATTCCAGAAGAGTCCTGGCTGAGTGAAGACGATAGCGGAATAAATGTGTTGGGTAAACAGAGAGAGGTCACTGAATGGATAGCAGGTAAACAAATGTAGGTGTGAGATGAATTGAGGAAACGGTACAAAAAATAAGGCAATGAAGGAGATATAGCAGCTAGAATTGTGAATGAGGAAAAAATACTTCCGAATTCTTTACATACAGGGTGTCCCATTAGAATTGAGACATTCAAATATCTCGAGAACTACTGACGATAGAAATAAAATCTGTTGAAGATCATTTTCATAGCTCAAAAGGGGACATACAATGTTGACCTCTAGAAGTTTCTTCGGATGACCCCTTCTAGGTTATTTCAAGGTCACCTTTGACTAAAGAAAATAAAAGTAGTTTTTTGAGAAAATGAAAGTAGTTACTTTGATAAAATAAAGGAGTTATTTTAAGAAAATAAAAGTAGTCAATTCGAGAAAACAAAAGTATTCATATAGCGAACATAAATGGTACCTTTGAATAATCGTAGATAAATCAATTAAACAGAAAAAGAAAACGGCGAAAGAGATTAATAAAAGGGAGAAAGAATCAGTTATTTTGAGAAAATGAAAGTAGTTATTTTAAGAAAATAAAAGTAGTTATTTTAAGAAAATAAAAGTAGTTATTTTAAAAAAATAAAAGAGGTCATTTTGAGAAAATAAAAGTATTCATATAGAGAACGTAAATGGTACCTTTGAATAATCGTAGATATATCGATTAAGAGGGAAAATAGATGAAAGAAAGGAGAACACAATACTTCCGATTTCTAATATTAGAAATTTTCGGAGGTAAAATAGATGGAAAGAACGATGAAGGAAAGGAAAGGGTATAATAATGAGTAAACCAAAGTAAGTTGTGTTGGTGTGAAAAAGAGAAGGAGAAGAGAGAAATAACTTGAGTATGTTCTTTCTGAAAAACGAAAAGATATGATGGGAGAATGAAGAGAAATAAAATGAAGAGAAAGATATCAAGGAAAAAGGAGAGAGAGTATTATATGATTAAAGAGCCAGAGTAACATTCAAAAAATAAATTGTTCCCTAAAGTATTCTTCTTCTTTCATTTGTCTCCCTCTTTTTATTTCTCTCTATATCTCTCTCTCTCTTCCTCTCTCTCTCTTCCTCTCTCTCTTCCTCTCTCTCTTCCTCTCTCTCTCTTCCACTCTCTTTCTCTCTCTTCCTCTTTCCCTCTCTCTCTCTCTTTCTCTTCCTCCCTCTCTCTCTCTCTTTCTCTTCCTCCCTCCCTCTCTCTCAACCTCTCTCTGTATCCCGTATTCTTGCTCCTTAGTATCTGCTTTATTATAAGTTTTATTTCCGTTACTCTCTCTTTCCTGCTTCATGGTCGAGTTGATAAGGCGCTAGTCTGGTCGTTCAGGTAGTGTTGGAGGTTGTGGGTTCATATCCAACGAAACGAATGTTTTTTGTTGACAATCGATATCATAAGATTGACACCAAAAGATCTGTAAAGGAAGGAAGAGAAATATTTATTTTTCGTTGAAATCCTTTAAGTATTTTTCTGAGAAGTTTGCATAAGCTCTGGAGATAATAATATTAAGAAATATTATTATTGTACAAATAAAAAGAACCATTTTTTTCAATTCAATTGTTAGTAAAACGATAGAGCAGTGAGAAGCTTTCTCTCTCCTTCTATATTCAGCCTCAGCATATTAACTCGTTTTCCCTAACACACCTCCCTCTCTTCTCTCTTATCTCTCACTTCAGTGAATTCAAAAAACTTTACTACTTTTCTCTGCCAGCACTTTTGGACAGCAAAAAAATCCCACATCTCTACCTCCTATTTTTCTCCTTCATGTTTTTTCCCTCTCCTCTTTCTTTTTCTCCCTCCCATTTTTCCCTTCCCCTTTTTCTCTCTCTTATTTCCCACCCAGTTTTCAGACTTTTATTCGACCATACTTGAGTGGAGCCAGAAAAAGAGGAAAATTAACAATATTTTTCCCTCGGGTATAGAAGAGAAAATAATATAGCTGAAAATTATTCCCTATATTCTTTGACGCTCTAGCTCGTTATCGCTCTCTCTAAATTATCTCTCTCTAACTTATCTCTCTCTAACTTCTCACTCTGTTCTTATGTTTCCCTCTCCCACACTCTAAATAAATTATTCCTCCAACTTTTTGTTGAATAATACATTCTGTGCAACGTATGTTCTCAAGAAGAATCATCATAGCTACATCTATATTTTTTCTGAACAGTACGAAACTAACTAATTTTTATTTAATCTTAAGACTTGAAAATAAGATCAATAAAATAAAATTTTATGAAAGAAGAATGTTAGCATTTAATCTATTTTTAATGGGCCAACGTTGTCGATGGCGAGATGATTTCACCGGTTCTCGTAGGGTCACCGAAGTTAAGCAACGTCCAATGAGATGGATTTCGTATTATGGGTAGCACAGGTTTGTGAGTTTCCTGCGAATGGAGGATAACACCCCCGCACCCCCGTCGTGATAGAAAGTATGTAGGTACATGAAAAGGTAACGTTCTTCACATTTCAGCCGACGCGATGTACTGATTATTTTTTTATTTTAATGCACATTGCATATATACAGCTTTACCAGGCGTGCATACAATTTAATTCTACGACGCGTGACGGGTCGACTTTTAGCTATGCCATTTTTTACTTTCCTTATCCTATAATAAGGAAAGTATTGTATTCGTCGAAAATTTGACCTACCCAGCTTTTCACATTTCTGGACGAATCATAGCCTCAGGATACCAATGGTTTTCAGCCATTGGTCCGTGCGTCTGTCTGTGTGTGTGTCTGTGTGTGTGTGTGTGAACAGGATATCTACAGAACGGTAAGAGCTAGAGACTTGAAATTTGGTATGGTAATTAATTTTATACACCAGACGAACCATGAAACTTTTGGTTGAAATCGGCCGCATTCTGCGGCCGCAGGGCCGCAAATATTGGCCGCAAGCACCGCTTCTTTGAATTGGTTAAAGATACAAAAAAGTTAGAGAACAACATTTTCTCAGATTAAAAAAATAATAGGGGTTCACTCTGATCATTTTTTTGATATGTTTAATTTTTTGGAAACCGGCCCCAATTTACCGGTATTGTAGGGGGACCCGATTGAACTAACTTTTTTATTATTCATCCTAGATGGGGGTTGTGACATATCAAATTAAATGATTTTGAAGTGCTGATCACGAATTTGGCATTGATTTTTAGTTATCTGTTACCGTTCAGTCACCAGTGGCGGAATTCGACTCCTTTTTGGGAGATAAGGAAAGTCGTGTGATGTTTACACCAGATTTTTTAAACTTGTGTACGCATTTTGAAAACTCTATTTTTTAAGACTAAAGTTATAAAATAAATAATATTTATAATTTGTGGTAAACACAGTGGTTATTAATATCACAATAATTACTGAAATTCGCCATCAGTAAATATTTACCATACCAGCGATTCGAACCATTTACCTCTAGAGTACGAGTCCGTCCCCATATCGCACAAGCTACTGACTCAACTGAGGTCGGTTGATTGTTTCACATCTAAGGACCGGATTATGAAAATGGATAAGATTAACTAATACTACACTATCCCTTCAGACCCTCTGGTGAGAATTTCAACCAATCGCAGCTTATTTATATCAGTTGTTAAGTGATAGTGGCTTGCATTAACAAATCCTAGATATTCAATCGTGCTTCATAATATTCTAAAAGTAGATTATGTTTTTAACAATTATCACCACTAGAGTGGTAGTTTTATTTATAGAAATTACATTTACAAGAAATTACAAATGCAGAAAAGAAGAAGAAATTATTGTAACTTTACAAAAAGAAAGAATAACATTTTATTTTTATTTATTTTTATTTTTTGCTTCCTCTCTGTTCCAGAGTCCTCGTACCAAGGAAGCGGTGCGAACTACCATCACCACCCGCCCTATCTGCAACCCCTGTCCATCATCGCACAATGCTCCCCCAGCGATGTCAACCAGAGGAGGTACTACTTCAGTCGGAGTCCCTCCAGCTCGCGAGAGGACAGCCCATTCCCGGTAAATGAAATGTAAATACGCCTTTCACTTTTACCCGAGAATTCACAATACCTACTGGTAATTTTTTTTTTTTTTTTTACATGAACGGGGGTTTCATTATACATTTTTACTTAACATTATATATATTATATTAAAAACTATATTAAAAAAAAAAAAACTAAAATCCTAACTACCTTAACTGGTTAATATAATAGCTTCAAATAAAATTACCAAATACATAATTATATGTACCTATAGTGAAGAGATTTTAAAAAGCCATATACCACCACCTCGTAATAATAGAAATTCACTATTCCCGGTAAATGAAATGTAAAATTGTAAATACGGCTTTCACTTCTACCCGATCATTCAGAAATACCTACTGGTAAATTACCTAATACATAATTATATGTACCTACCTATAGTAAATTCTTCTATTTAAAAAGCATCCTTTCTATTCTTCAATTCTTTCTTTCTTTTCTCCTCCTCACAACCTTCTCTTCTCTCTCTCTTTACTTCTCCTCACATCTCTGTTTACGAATACCTATCCCCCCCTTTCTATTCTTCTTTTCTCTCTCTTTCTTTTCTCCTTTTCACAAACTTATCTTCTCTTTCTTTCTTCACATCTTTCTCTACGAATACCTATACCACCCTTTCTATTCTTTCCATCTCTCTGTTTCTTTTCTCCTCTTCACAAACTTATCTTCTCTTTCTTTCTTCACATCTTTCTCTATGATTATCTATTCCCCCCTTTCTATTCTTCCCTTCTCTCTCTTTCTTTGCTCCTCTTCACAAACTTCTCTTCTCTTCAAATCTCTGTTTACGAATACCTATCCCCCCTTTCTATTCTTCCCTTCTCTCTCTTTCTCTTCTCCTCTTTACAACCTTCTCTTCTCTTTACTTCTCTTCAAATATCTGTCTAGGAATACATATTCCCCCTTTCTATTCTTCTCTTCTCCACCTTTCTTTTCTCCTCTTCACAAACTTATCTTCTCTTTCTTTCTTTACATCTTTCTCTACGAATACCTATCCCCACTTTATATTCTTCTCTTCTCTCTCTTTTCTTTTCTCCTCTTCACAAATTTATCTTCTCTTTCTTTCTTCACATCTTTTTCTATGATTATCTATTCCCCCCTTTCTATTCTTCCCTTCTCTCTCTTTCTTTGCTCCTCTTCACAAACTTCTCTTCTCTTCAAATCTCTGTCTACGAATACCTATCCCCCCTTTCTATTCTTCCCTTCTCTCTCTTTCTCTTCTCCTCTTTACAACCTTCTCTTCTCTTTACTTCTCTTCAAATATCTGTCTAGGAATACATATTCCCCCTTTCTATTCTTCTCTTCTCCACCTTTCTTTTCTCCTCTTCACAAACTTATCTTCTCTTTCTTTCTTTACATCTTTCTCTACGAATACCTATCCCCACTTTATATTCTTCTCTTCTCTCTCTTTTCTTTTCTCCTCTTCACAAATTTATCTTCTCTTTCTTTCTTCACATCTTTCTCTATGATTATCTATTCCCCCTTTCTATTCTTCTCTTCTCTCTCTCTTTCTTTACTCCTCTTCTCTTTCTCTCTTTACTTCTCTTCACATTTACATCTTTCTCTACGATTATCTATCCCCATCTCTATTCTTCCCATCCTTTGTGGAGAACCCTATCCTTCCCATCCCTCTCATTTGTAAATCCTTTGTTCAGAACCCTCGTACTAAAAGTACAAATATGCGCGCCAACCCTACACCTATTTATCAAAATAATGTATGTGCTCCTAGTATTTAGCTACCTTTCGACCTCCCCTATTTGTCATAATGTTCTACTTAGTATAAAATATGATAACAATAATTATAACAATTCTGTTAGCATTCTGTGGCTGCATAGTAACAACGCATTAATTAATCAGTTTCTAGTGGCTACCTGCGGGGGACGAACGGGGTGGATAAAAAAAATCAAATGATTGTTTAACATTAAAATTTGGGTTTTTACAATTATTATTTTTTATGCGTGAGTTGCATTCTAGAGTTTTTTTTTTTTTTTCAGAAACATTTTTTTTCGGATGTGTCCCTTTTTAAAGGCTAATCCACTCATAATTATCTATTTTATATCATATCTGTCACTGACCTCGGTAGCTTGATCGATAAGGCGACGGACTTGTAACCTGGAGGTCGGTGGTTCAAGTGCCGCATTCAGCGTAAATTAAGTAAAGCTAGTTTTGAGTAGTAATACCACGAAAAAGGTTAACACAAACATGATAAGAGCGTCCAACCATCATTCAAACTATCATGAATAAAGAAAGTCTAACCAATTCAGAATGAGTTTGGCGACCTCCTGAGAAAACATCATAAAATCCGCACCATCATTGCCAAACAACTAAATACAGAAGGGTGGACAGTTCATGAAGAGTTACATTGTGTTGCTGACGGTGGCTCTAACCGCAGGGTTGATATCTGGTGTTACAGACGAGAAATGAACAAAGGATTCATCATAGATCCTACAGTACGCATGGAAGCATCAAAAGAACAAGCTAATATCGTGGATCAATCAACATTAATATTTCCAACAACATTACTAGATCCAAGAAATATCTGTCATTGGTCTACTGGTTGGAGCGCGAGGGGCTATTAGAAAGAATTTGTAAGACTTTCGAAAAGCATTCAATCGCCCGAAATCTATGATTAATGACATTGTTGTCACAGCTATTCGCGGTTCTTGTCGCATAATTCATAACCACCTGTACAAACCATCCTGAAAATAACCATCGTCATTCTCTACTTCAAAACACAAGTAACAAGAGTACTGTGTCTTATGGCAAGCATCGATAGTGATGTCAATTTTACTTTCTTTCTCTCGCTGTTAATCATGTTCATGGATATAAATGATTTTTTTTTTTTTTTCTTATGAAAAAAACATAATATTAATTTCGTGCAATTAGGGTAATAATAATTAACTTTTCTGTTAGTCAAGTGGTTACCGCGGTAGTAGCGTATAGATCCGTTGGTTCGAATCACATTAAGTGCATGATTTTTTCTTAATTAATTTGAGTTTGTCACCACATAATAATAAATCTAACTATTAGGTGGTAGAAACTACTTTGAGCATGAACCGTGTCTGGTAGTTACCTTCCACTAAAGAGAATTATTACCTATATATCTTGGTTTCTTTTTGGTTCAAAGTCGCTTTCAACTATGTAGATACATGGTCATATCAGAACGCAACGTCTTAAAAGAAATTTAATTTCTTAAGCCATAACAAAACCGACCCTGTATATTAGAAGTTGATATCATTACTACTAGCTCCACCCTGTATGAGAACAAACAAGAAGTTTTACTTTCTACACAAAACCAGAATTTCTTCCCAAACTCCACAGCTTGGAATTTGGTAGCCCCTGAGCAAACACAGAGAGAGATATAAAGTTAGATACATAGAAGACTTCTAGATCTCGTGTATGTTGTCCTTCCTGCAAAGTAGGTATATGATAACTAGCCGTTACCCGATACTTTGTACCCGATACTTTGGGTTAAAATGATCTTCTTTTTTTGGCTTGATGTACGTATTTTATTATCTTATTTGTGTTAATCCCTTTCGTGATGTCACAACTACTCAAACTCGCTTTAGTAGATTTTGTGTTGGGTGGTAGGACATAAGATTTTAGGTAGGACATTAGCTTCATTCGCTCTTTTGTTCTTGTTTCTTTGTTCAGTCTATTTATTATTTTCTTTATAATTTCATTTTATTTTACTGTATATATTTTTGTCTTACCTAATAAAGCATACTATAATAATAATACTAAATCTACGCTGAAACCGGGACTTGAACGACCGACCTCCAGTTTACAAGTACGCCGCCTTATCAATCAAGTCGGCTTGTTAGTACCAAAAATAGTGCCTACCTTATTGATAGAAAAAGAGAGAGAGGGAGAAAGAGAAAGAGAGTTTGATTGAAATAACATTATATTTATTTTAAATTGTTTACAAAAGAATATAATCTCAGCTAATTCCAACTTTTTGAGAGTTAAGTTTTACTTTTTTAAAGAGAGAGAGAGAGAGAGAGAGAGACAGAGAGAGACAGAGAGAGAGAGACAGAGACAGAGAGAGAGAGAGAGAGAGAGAGAGAGATAGAGAGAGAGAGAGAGAGAGAGAGAAAGAGAGATAATCCAGTTAGGAACACCTGGCTTTGATATTGTCTATTAAAACGAGTCAAATATGTTGTTAGAAGCCGTCAGACCACTTTCCAAAATGTGTAGATACTTCCTACGGTAATAATTTACTAAGAGCTTTAGGACATAAGGATTTTATTTGAATGGTCATTCATTTTTATTGAGGTGTACTATAATATGAATGTAGGATCTATGATTAAAATATCGGACAAGCCCGAAAAGGCCAAATTAAAATCTTTTGAGCCAGCGTCGATGGCGCATTAAATGCACCGGTTCTCGTAGGATTACCAAAGTTAAGCAACCTCCAGAGAGGGGGGGCTAAATTAAGAGCAAAGAAGAAAATTAATATATTATGTAGAAAATATAAATACAAATAATGAATTAGGGAGCAGAGAGATAGGAAACATGGATATGGTACGAGAAGATTGTTAGAGAGAATGTTGAACAAAGAGAATAAGGTCCATGGGAAATTGATGATAATGGAAAAGAGAGAGGCTGGGGGTGGACTCTAAATTAGAAAGCAAAGAAGAAAATGAATATATATAATAAGTAGTAAATATAAATCAAAATAATGTTTGTAATGAATTAGGAACTAAAGAGGAAGATGGAGATGGGATGAGAAGATCAGTTTAGTGATTTCACGTAGGACTTAAGAAAACAATTCACTGAGTACAATATAAAAACTATCAATACAATACAAATGTGGATATTTTTTTCTTCACTAATTATTCTTTTCTTCTTCTTCTTCTTCTTCTTTTACTCTGTCTTATCCCGCTCAAGCAGGGTCGACGTTGTTCAACCTCATGGTTGAGGTTGATTGGTTTTGGCACATTTTTTTTACGGCTGGATGCCCTTCCTAACGCCAACGATTCTATTTGATTTAACGTCCTGGATTAGGACGGGGGTTTTACCCTCCATTCGCTGGGAATCGTACCAGCTACCCACATTAACCTCACCCAGCCTGGGTAGGGCCGGAAATGCCAGCCTCACGTGTTTGGATGGAACAGAATTTTCTTCGAAAAGTCTGCCCCAGCCGTGAGTTGAACTCGGCTGTTCTTTTTTTTTTTTTTTTTTTTTTTTCTTTTTTTTTAATTTTATCATCAATTGTTCACTGTTTTAAACAGTGTTACAGTGTTACAGTTTTAAACTGTTTAAAAATTTCACTGTGGTCTATTTCATTGCTTGAGTAGCTGCTTTAATGTGAGCAGCGTCCAGTGGTGGAATTCTAGGCAAAAATGAGATATTAGGATCCCACAAAAAACTACCGTTAAAAAAAGGGCCAAGTTCCAGAACTCCTATCCAAAAAGGTTTCGCCAATGAATGCAGTGATATCTTGTTTGCGGCCAAGTTATCTTGGTACTAAACTATTTCTTTTATTAAAACCCGTTTTCTGAGTTCCTCATTTCGTATGTTTTCTACTGCAAACTATCCTCTAACTTGGCCAGTTTTATGCCATCGGTTGTATGGAATATTACCACTATATTTATAGGTACAGAATAATAATATAACCATCACAAGGAGCGAAACTGGCCAAGTTAGAGGATAGTTTGCAGTAGAAAACATACGAAATGAGGAACTCAGAAAACGGGTTTTAATAAAAGAAATAGTTTAGTACCAAGATAACTTGGCCGCAAACAAGATATCACTGCATTCATTGGCGAAACCTTTTTGGATAGGAGTTCTGGAACTTGGCCCTTTTTTTAACGGTAGTTTTTTTGTGGGATATCAGTTCTTTTTGTAAGTGGAAAAGAGAAACTAGGAATGATCACGAGGACGTTTATTAGGAACATGTGCTATAGTATCAGGTGTTGATTTCCGTTTACGACGTCTAGGCGGTCGAGACGGTTTAGGTCCATCAGTTTTAGTTTTAAGTCTAGGCGGTCGTTTAGTACGCGATACAGGAGATTTTGGAGGATTAGTTAAAACCGCCTCTACTGCAGCCACGGAAGACCAAACCCGATCTCGGATCTTTCGAACACGGGATTTAGAACGAGAGATGTGACAAAGATCCGGTCTATATAGAGATCGCAATCGATTATACTCAGAAATAGCACTATCCATGGATTTCACTTGACAGGGATCAAAGTTGATCAAGTGAACACCTAGAAGGTTTGTGACCCTGGATAGTGCTACATATGACTGTCCACAGGAAAAAATAGACGAACCAATATCCAAGAGGGCATTATGTAAACTTAGACCTTGACTTTTATGAATGGTAATTGCGTAAGCCAGACAAATAGGGAATTGATGGCGGTGGACATACACACGACTCATGACCTCAAACTTTGTGGGAATCCGATCCAAATCGTACACCAATCCATGACTAAATTTTATTCTGAGTTTAGAAACAAAGGATCTGTCATCAAGGTCATAGAGAAGATGCTCGATAGTACCTATGGATCCATTTACAAGGCCGAGAGAGACATCTATATTTCGACGCAGCATGACCCGTGCACCAACTTTTAATATCAACACTCTATCTAAACCTGCCGTCATGGAAGAGTCGTCCTCATATTTAAAGAGATAATCAGAAGCACGTTTATACAAATAACGGGGGCAATCAATATCATCTTTGGCAAGAATTGAAATCTCCGGATGGTGAATAGTTTTCAACATTGCATTATTCAATTGCGCACACATATCCTTGGTTGGAAGTAGACAAACTGTGTTTTCAGGAAGAGAACCAAGGTAAAACGTAATCTCTTGCAACCTGCTTACATGAGTCGTAGAAGATAACGGAACGAGACGACTATTAAGAAGTGACTGGTCGGATGCAGTAACAATACCCAACCTCATACGGAGTAATAGATCAATGAACGGAGCATCATCTTTTTGCCGCATATTAAGTGTCAACTCGTCATAAGTGAACAGCAGATGCCATAGGTTTGGAGCAGAGAGAGAACCAACAATATTACGCGTTTCCTGAGGAGATAGACGTTCGTAGGCTGGAGGTTGCCTCACCGGAGGTAATTGAAGAAGATCACCAAAGACAAGTAAGTGAACTCGACCAAACCAACCATCTTCTTGTTCACAAGTATCGAAAATCTCGGTGAGTCGAAGATGTATGAATAGTAGAGTGATATTTGAAATCATGGATACCTCATCTATTATTAGTAGGACAACATCCGATAAGTCTGCACGCAACACTTGAAGGACCTGATCTGACAAAGGTTTATAAGATAGTTTATTACCATGCTCTACGGGCAATTGTAAAAGTCGATGAATCGTCAGACCATTGACATTAAATGCAGCAATGCCTGTTGGAGCACCAATGGCCACTAACTTCTTCATCATAACAGAAATCCAGTCTCTGATGACCGTAATTAGAAAACTTTTGCCCGTACCTCCTGTACCGCTAACAAAATGCCTCAGAACACCAGAGTTGTCAGTAAGTTTTTGTGTAACATGATTAAAAATTCTTCGTTGATCCTCATTGAGTTTTCCAATCATCGCGTCAATCTCGGAAGGAGTTGGGACATTAGCAGCCTGACGGAAGTCAAACATAGCATTATGAGCTTCAATAGGTTCAAAATCAAGCGGATTATCTAAACCATCATCTTCACAGA
Source organism: Bactericera cockerelli (assembly GCA_024516035.1). Classification (NCBI taxonomy): domain Eukaryota; kingdom Metazoa; phylum Arthropoda; class Insecta; order Hemiptera; family Triozidae; genus Bactericera; species Bactericera cockerelli. The sequence continues at coordinate 6,767,829 of CM044961.1, read as the reverse complement.
CATGTGTTAGAGTAGATTTCTCAAGCTCAATGATTTTAGATTCAATCAGTTCAAAAGCTGTCTCAATATTATGAACGAACTCAGATTGAAGATTTCCATAATTTACGGCGTCTCGAATGTTTTCTTTGAGTTTATTGAAAGCCTCAGTGTAAGTATTTGTACCAGCTTTTAGTTCTACAAGCTCACGCCAAGGATAAAACAACAGAAGGAGGGCATAGAAATATTTTTCGGGTAGCTTGTTACCATCGTACATATAGTGATTCAAGAGGTAAGGACGTTGTCTTTTTTTGAGGAATTTGGAATTAGACATCTCATAGTATTCGACCAAAGGCGATTTAGGACGGGATGAAACAATGTCATACCATCTAACAAAATCGTAAAGATGAATATTTTTTAAAGCATTTGGTCGATGAGGATAGTACGTGTCCACCCAAGAATCAAAGTATATGTCGGTCGATTCTGGATGAAGATCGTTAACAGTAGATTTAGGTTTAACTCTCCGATTGCGATTAATGTTGACATCAATCCAACGAATAGTCGTGTCAGGATCAGTTCCATGAAGAGGAATAGAGAGTAGTGTATCACTTGCTTCAAGTGCCCCACACTCTCTATTGTTCAAGGCACGCAAACCTACATTAAAAAGGCAACTAGCAAGAGATTTGGTTGAGTACATTAAATCAAATGAATCAGCAGCATGTGTTTTTTCACCTTTGGTACTATATTTGGTGATATAATAATTCAGCACGGCGGTTTTCTCGCCAACAAATTGGATGTCCATATTGCCATTCCACGCCAAGAGAACAGCAGCATTGTAATCATTTATATACTGAGCCTCTGGGGTCCGCACAATATGGTACAAACGATTATTGGAAGAAAGGGTCTTCCGTGCTGCAATAGACTCTGTTACACTACGGATATCTAACGTGTCGGTCACAGGGCGGGGAAATCCAAACCTACAAACTGAAATAACTCTACCAGAAGATTTTTTTTTCCTTAGGCAGTAGCTATTGTGCCTATGGGTTTGGTAGTTCCTGACACGATCATACAATGTAGGAAAAGTGAGCTTATTTGGGATAGTACAAGTAACATATTTTGCAATAAATTCTGCAACCTCGACCGCAGTAGAACTCTCAAGGATTGGCGCATTCTTAACCCATAGCATAATATGAAAATGTTGTAATCCGCGTGATTGATATTCACGACGCCAGAAGTAATGTTCTATAACTCCCAAGGGAGCATCAGGGGAAGTAATGAAGTCCAACATGGCTTTGAACTCATTATTGATAAAACGAGACGCGGACACAGGATCAAGAGCTACCAATTCACTTGTCGATTTGTTAATAAAGTCGGAACCATTGATAGATTTAATGTAATTACCCATCTCATTCCACATCCAATCAGAAGGACTGATAGTGAGGAACCAGGTAGCCGGGCCATAATGTCTGGTCATACAAATTACATCACTTCTGGGCTTTTTCCAGAACTGTTCAGTATTACGAAGTCGACTAAACACAGCCTGCAGATCGCCTTCTAACTCATTATTGCTTAATTTGTCCAAATAACTTTTAGCAGTAAGTCGTTCAGTATGATTTGTAGTATTCAATTTATAAAAGATACCAGCATTCAACTGACGAATATTTGCATCATTTAATAAAAAAAACAGGTACTGCTGGTTTAGCCGAAAGCGTGAATGTCTGGAAGTAAGCACACATTTGATAAACTCCGCAGATTGCAACTTGACTGGGCGGTTATGAAATTGTCCAAAGATGCCATCAATAAAAAGATCGGGAAAACACTTAACGTCTATGAATTTATCACGACTGTCGAAAGGTATGGCATTTACCTTCAACATCTGATAGAGAGCAGAAATAGGTGCATTTCGACGGTTTTCATTTAGAGGATAAATTGTATATTGATCATACTCGTCATGTGCGCATTCGTCGGTTATCTGTGTAAGCAATGCATCTTCAGTAACTCGAGGTTTGAAGGATTCATCGAGATCAGTATGCACTTGAGAGTCGACATTGTGTTGGAAGTCTTGAGAAAGATCATCTAATAGGTTTATCGGTTCCTCAGGTAATATTATATCACGATAAAGAATATTGTGCAACTTCAAGTAAACTAAAGCATTGTATATGTTATTAACATTAACAAGATCTTGCCAAACAATCTTTGTTTTACTGGGTACACTACGAACGAGAATAAACAATTCATGATTTTTGTTCAAGGGGTCGGTAGGATGCGGCAATTTCTTCAAAGTGGCTTCCAAGGGCAGCGGCAAGTGAAAGGTTCTACCCTTAACCTTTTTTACTGTCTGCCTATTTGGTATATTTTTGTTTCCTACAGGTATCATACTAGTGACCACTTGGAAAGCTTTTGCACGCTGAATTAACATTTTTTCATAATTATTCAAAGAAATAATCTCCTGGGGAACCTCACCATAAAACAAATCATTTAGAATAGATGTATTAGGCATATCATTAGATCGGATCTTACCTATACAATTGTGGCAGATGAAGTTACTAGGTAAAATATTTTTGGAATCGTAAAATAATACAAGTCGATGCCAAATTTCAGAATTGAGGGGTTTTCTTAATTTATCCAAGTGTGAGACATCCCGCAAACAGAAGAGCCGTTGACAAGACATACACTCGTTTTTTGGGTGTGTCCAAGCTACGTTTTCGCAGAAGCTTGAAGGCAGATTTGAAGCAATGAATGATTTCATCCTCGGTCTTGAATGTTTCTTCACCCACGTCAACACTAACACCCTTAATATTAGAAGGGTCACCTAGTTCTCTCAAATGATCAAGATCAACCTTACTCAAGTAATGATCTATTTTTTCAACTGTGAGTACAGAGACATGTAATTGGTATAATTCTCTGGTGATAGTACGTAGTTTAGGAGAATGAGGTTTTAAGCTATTGAGTAAATTTAGATGAGTACGAAATTGAGATTGATTATTCACTAAGGCCATAAATAGTTTAGCCGGTGTCAAACTAATGAAAAACTTAAAAGCAATAATTAAGTTTTGAAATTTCATATCGTCTAATAAACAAATATGAAAATCACATGGCCATTCACAAATGTTACCATCATGAGGGTGTGATGTGATGATAGAATTAGAAGGCAATACCCTATATGATGTTTCATAAAGGTATGGTTCCTGAGACGCACAGTGCCTTAATTCCCCTAAAAGTGTTTTCCATTTATCTTCAATGGTGCGACGAGCTGGCAGGGTGGATAATTTGTCAATGAGGGTATGTAGCTTATTTATAAGTAGCTCTTGCCCCTTCAAATATTGTTTCATAGTATTACCACGATTTTGTAGCACCCATTTAATTATGTTTTCTGCCTCTAACCTATCTCCTATTTTATCTGTCAACAACTGTGTCACTTCTACCTCCTTTGCAAATAAGAATTTTTTACTGAATCTACAATGCCTTAATCTCTCAGAAATTTCAGCTGAATGGGTAACAGAGTATCGAGACACACATTGTTGATGTATATCCGGATGCGTATCTGTGTACCGATTCACCGCTTCCTGGTGTACTTCAGGATGTGCAGCGGTATACCGTTTAACCGCTTCCTGGTGTACTTCAGGATGTGCGGTGGTATACCGTTTAACCGCTTCCTGGTGTACTTCAGGATGTGCGGTGGTATACCGTTTAACCGCTTCCTGGTGTACTTCAGGATGTGCAGCGGTATAACGTTTAACCGCTTCCTGGTGTACTTCAGGGTGTGCAGCGGTATAACGTTTAACTGCTTCCCGATGTACTTTGGAATGGGTTGCCTGATAACGGGCAAGCGAATCGCGGCGAGAATCGATATTGCATTTTCTATATTTTTCTGCTGCAGCTCTTTGTTGCTCTGACCTAGTAATTTCTGACAATTTTGGTCTACCAACCTTTTTAGCCTTGGGTCGTCCCTTTCTTTTGGGAGGAACAGTTGGAGGAGAACTCAGATTAATATTATCAAGTATAGTTGAAGGAGGGATGAAAAGTTGTGCTTCAGCATCAGCCCTAATACTATCTGACAAATTTGGTCTACCAACCTTTTTAGCTTTGGGTCGTCCCTTTTTTTTGGGAGGAACAGTTGTAGGAGTACTTAGATTAGTATTAACAAGTATAGATGAAAGAGGTACCAAACTTTCAGTAACAATGCAAGAAGACACTACATGTGGGGAGTTTGATTGTATGTCAGGAGGGACACGTCCAGTTTGAGACCCATGGGGGAGGGCATGAGAATGGGTTGACATGGACAACAGTGGTGGATTCTCTATCATGTCTACGTCAGCATTAAATTGAGTGGTTTCTCCCATTGACATATTGTAGATGGAATTTAATACAGATAGGGGAGGTCTAGAAGGTGGAGATCTGTATACTTTAATCCTTCGGTGAAAAGGTTGGTTAGTTGACCATAAAAGATCAAAATGGCCATGCCTTATGCTACCACTGAACTGAGTTACAATTGTATCCCACTCGTGGTATCCCATAATACATTGCACCCTACCCTCACGCACAACAACTATACGTCTTTGAAACAATGCAGAAGCAGCACCTACCTCGACATAGTCAGCATAACGGTAAGGGTAAGACATGTACCTCTCGTATTGGTCACGGGGAATATCAAAATTCTCACCGATGGCAATGTTTGGACTATATGTGTCATAGTGAGAAACAATGTGACTTACAATGTCTTTCCGTATTTCGAGAGTATATTTTTCAGTACCAAACAATGCCAAACTCAACATGCTAAAGAAACATGCCCCGTCTCCTGTTACTTTTTTGACAATATACGCATTGGTGCGACCATCAATTTCTAAAAGCATCTCCATATTAAATGGTATTTGCTATTTAAAATGTGCAATTAATGATGTATAACAAGCTGGTAAGTTAGTAACTATAAATTGTATATTTATTAATAAAGATGGTAATAATAGTATCAGTAATAATAGGTCCTGCGATTCAGATGAAATCTAGCTATGATCCTATTTTAAAAAAAAAATCTGCTTTTTTTGTACTATGAATTATCTGTATTTACTATATGTTTGTATTTATTGTATTTACTAACTCCCTTGTACTGTGTTAACAATTTTTTAATTGATTAAAAAAAAAGAAAAATATTTAAAATAAAATATTTTATAAAAATTAAAACAAAAAAATTATGTTTTATATCATGGGTACACCCACATCCCAACAATATAGTGCCTTTTTTATGTTGAAATTAAAAAAAAAGAAACCAATTGGAAAATATTGAGTGTATATATAAAGTAAATAAAAGTGTATTTAATTAAAAATAAATAGTATATAAAACTTGAATTAATAAATAAATTATATCATGGGGACACCCACATCCCAACAATATAACAATATAGTGCCTATTTTATGTTGAAATTTATATAAAAGAAACCAATTGGAAAATATTTAGTGTATACCTATATAAAGTAATTACAAGTGTATTAAATTAAAATTAAATATTTTATAAAAATTGAATAATTGTATTACCTTTATCATGGGGACACCCACATCCCAACAATATAAGAATATAGTGCCTATTATGTTGAAATGTATAAAAAAGAAACCAATTGGAAAATATTATTTTAGTGTTTATATAAAGTAAATACAAGTGTATTTAATTAAAAATTAAATAGTTTATAATAATTGAATAAATCAATGTATTATATCATGGCAGGGTACACCCAAATCCCAATAATATATCAATGTACCTAATGCCTATTTATGATGAAAGTTATAAAAAAACCAAATAGAAAATATAAAGACAGTATTTTCAATGGGACACCCACATCTCATAGGAATACCAATTTATATGCAGTATTAATATTATTATACCAATAAAATTTATTTTTTTATACTATATTGTACTAAAAATTAAAATATATTTTATTTATTTTATTTTTATAATAATTTTTTTAAAATAAATTAATCAAAATCTTTCAATATAAAATCAAAATAAACTAAAAAGATCTCAATGAATGATCAACAGCTACTGAGTAAAACTGCTTTGCCATTGAAGTAACTCATATCAGACGTTAAATTCTGGTGATGGGATTAAACTGCATGATTGTAGATAGAATACAGGGTTATTGTAGAAGTGATTCGAATTATTTAACTAAATTCATGTTATAGAACCGATGTCCAAAGTAATGATAAATTTTCATTACATAAATTAATAATCATTGCAAAACCTCTGGTTGCAACGGGCTTTGGCTGAATAATCAAGGTATACAAGTATTCACTTTGTAAAATGTCATGAGAAATATCCATAATAATACGCCGGCTTGATTTAAGTGATCAGGAGGCAATTTCTTACATCTTTTTTTCAATCGACGTATCGAGAACTGCAAATTTGAACTTTTACGAATTTTCACATGATATCATCTCCTATCAAATTTGTGCTAGATTTTATCGTTCGACCTAAACAATTCGGACACACAAACATATACACAAAACCGTCCATATGTAAGTATTGTTTAATAATTAAAATAAAAAAGTTATATTCAACACATCGAACATAGCTAGTGAGGATATTATAAATTTATGCATTTCCGTTACATTATTTATGTGGGTACTCTAGTGCAGAGTACTCGAAGATTGGACAGTTCTGCTTCAGTACTTGTGACATTTCATAGATTGACTCTGTACATAACTTTATGAAAACGAAACAACTTGCTCGTTCCGAAAATTCTCCTATCGAATCATTATCATATGCAATAATATGCATTATACTTAACAAAAGTATATTATGTAACATATATATATCAAGCATCTAGAATTACATTTTTTTCTTATGACGAATGATTTATTGTACTGTATATACATTCTACATTTACTTGTGACTGATCTTAGTAACCGTGAAAGTGATCTTAGTAAGTGAAAAAGTTCCGGTTTTCAGATTTTTCCCAGTACTTTTACAATAAACCCTACCAGTATGCAAAATTTCAGCTTTATAGGTAGTATGGAAGTGGCTCATAATTTATATACATAATATAGTATACTTCCTCCCTAATACGACACCGTTTTACAACGTGATAAGTGAAAATGTTCCGGTTTTCAGATTTTTCCCTGTACTTTTACAATAAACCCTACCATCATGCAAAATTTCAGCTTTATAGTTTGTCGGGAAGTGCTTCATAATTTAGATGCATAATGGATTATATATATCCTCCCTAAAACGACACCGTTTGACAGCATGATAAGTGAAAAAGTTCCGGTTTTCAGATTTTTCTCAGTACTTATACAATAAACCCTACCAATATGCAAAATTTCAGCTTTTTAGGTAGTAGGGAAGTGCCTCATAATTTATATACATAATATAGTATACTTCCTCCCTAAAACGACACCGTTTAACTGTTTTCAGAACTTTTCAGATTTTTACCTGTACTTTTACATTAAACCCTACCATCGTGCAAAATTTCAGCTTTCTAGGTAGTCCGGAAGTGCTTCATAATTTAGATCCATAATCGATTCTATATTTTCTCCCTAAAACGACACCGTTTTACACCATGATAAGTGAAAAAGTTCCGGTTTTCAGATTTTTCCCTGTACTTTTACAATAAACCCTACTATCATGCAAAATTTTAGCTTTCTAGGTAGTCGGGAAGTGCCTCATAATTTTGATGATCTGTCAGTCAGTCAGTCAGTCAGTCAGTCAGTCAGTATCAAAATCGCATTTTTCAAAATTTCATTCCTCTGAAAGTTTTTTGCATAGAGTCTTGAAATTTTCTATGTCTTTTTAATGATATTAGGACACTCTCTGTTCCAAATTTCATATCTCTATGATCAATTGAACCGAAGATATGAGGGTGTGAAAAACCGGGTGAATCGGTTCGTGTAAAGATACACTGCCGTGCTTGCTGGAACTTGGCCTGGCGCACTGCCGTGCGCTCAGATATGCAAAGATAGGGAAAAGTCCTATAATTCTGCGCCACCCACTGAAAATTGTGATATAATATTTATAATAACACAAAGAAACACATTTATTTATTTCATTGCTTCATTACTATCACAATTTGTTTCTAGTTTTGTTGTTAATTTCTTAATTCCATAAAAAAAAGATCAGGTACTGTAAGTAATTCATTTTTCAAAGAGGGGTCATAGTAAAAACTCTAACAAACTCTCCATGACAAACAAAGAATAATTTTATTATTCTATTCAACTTTCAAACTTACAAAGGGATACATTTAGTAGGTATATACATCTCAAACACACTCTCTCTCTCTCACACACACACTCTCTCTATATATCTCTCACTCTCTCACACACTCACACTCTCTCTCCTTTTCTCTCTCTCTCTCACACACACACTCACACACTCTCTCTCTCTCTCACACACCCACACACACACCCAGGGATAAATTTAGTATGTACACCCTGGCAAGTTCCGGAGTCAAAAATATTTACCCCAAAATCCGTTTCATCATAACTTTCCTCTCAAACTTTTGTCCTGCCTCCCCCCTCCTCTTTTCTATTCATGTAACTTTATCTCTCTCACTCTCTCTCTCTCTCTCTTTCTCTTTTTTATATCTAACTCTTTCTCACGGTTTTAACTCTCTCTATTTCTCACTGTTTTATCTCTTTCTCTGTTTTATATTTCTCTCTCTTTCTCAATCTTTTATCTTTTTCTCTTTTTCTGTTTTACATCTCTTTCTCATTGTTTTATATCTCTCTCGGTTTTATATTTATCTCTTTCTCACTCTTTTATATCTCTCTCTCTTTCTGTCTCTCTCTCCCTCTCTATCTCTCCCTACCACTCCCATTACATCAATGTCCGCATTCTACTCTCTCTCTCTCTTTTCCTTTAACCTGTATATCCATTAGACCTTTCTCTCTTTGTTCCACATCCTCTTTCAGAATTTCCTCGTCCCATCTCCAATCTCTCCTCTTTGCTCCCTAATTCATTATTTGCATTTATATTTACTACTTATATTCATTTTCTTCTTTGCTTTCTAATTTAGTGCCCACCCCCCTCCTCTCTCTCTCTCTCTCTCCTTCTCTCTCTTTTGTCCTTTCACCTCAATTTCCCATGGACCTTTTTCTCTTTGTTCAACATCCTTTTTAACAATCTTCGCAACCCATCTCCAATCTCTCCTCTTTTGTATCGCATCCTCAATTCATTATTTTGTTTTTTTTTTGCTATACGCATTGTAGGCAGCTTATTGGTGTTATCACCTAAAGTTTAGGTCCTAAACGAATGAATAATGTTTCCACTTGGAAAGCCATAAATCTAGGGCGGCTTCGCTGTTATCTTTCCTACTGCAGTGATTTAGCGAACTCAGTGGCTCGACTGATAAGGCGGCGGACTCGTGAACTGGAGGTCGCTGGTTCGAGTCCTGAGCTCGGGAATTTTCAGTAAGGCAGGTTTGAGGAAGCCATACCTTTTTTTATTTTTTAATATATTACTTTTAATGTATATTTTAAGTCTCTAATACAGACATCACATTTTAATACATTTAAAATGAGACTATTTCAAAGAGTAATAAAATATGGAAGTATTTTGTACCCCATTCACATTAAGTTAAATTTTAAAGTTACTATTTTTGTGCTAATCACTTTCGTGATATCACAACTACTCAAACTGGCGTTGCTAAATTTACGCTGAAACCGGGACTTGAACTACCGACCTCCTGGTTACAAGTCTGCTGCCTTATCTATCAAGCTACTGACTCTACTGAGGTGTTTTAGACATTACGGTTGTGATTAACACATCTAGCGCCAAGGCCTAACACTGAAATTCTCTCCTGGGGCCAAAAAAATTTTGTTGATAATTTTGTAGTTAGGCTTACTTGGGTTAGTTTTGTGAAAATAGAAATGATTTTTTTTTATTCTTTACATGATTTTTCCGCAATTTTCTTCGTGTACACCGGTGATCACGCGGCCCCAGGACTGAAATTTACATCTTGGGGCCGATGATCACCGGTGAACACCAATAATTTTATCCCTATATTTTTGTTTTAGATTAACTATTGTTTGAAAATAGCATAAAAATGCTCAATATCATTATAAAAGACAACAAAAAGAAACCAATCCATCTTCTTATTTGGTGATTTATTGTCTCTTTTTTGGGCGCCCCTAGCACATTATTATGGATATGCAAACAGTCCGGGCCAAGCACATAATATATGAAGGTTCTCCTGGGGCCAGAGATTCATTCTAGACCTATAGTTTCAATGTAAATTGTGTGCACTATGGCACACATCAGCATAAAGCACTCTGGGTAGCGTGTGCATATGTGATCACGCGGCCCCTGACAGTACTCAATTCTTGTGCACCGGTGTTCACATGGCGCTAGATGTGTTAACAAATTTAAATCTAAGGGTCGAATTATAAATTGAATTATAGCTAACAAGACTCAGTACAGCATTATAAAACAGGGTTATAAAATAAGATACGTGAAACTGTCTCTCTACTCGGATTAAAGTGCGCTGTGATTGGTTCAAACCCCGACCTGAGTGCGTATCTGGCCTATCTTAACATAGATCCTGTTTAAAAATTTGGCCCCGAAACCGGCCCTCAAGTCGGTCATGCTGACTACAACTGTTTTGTCATTAACCTCAGTAGCTTGATCAATAAGGCGGCGGACTTGTAACCTGGAGGTCGGTGGTTCAAGTCCCAGTTTCAGCGTGGATTTAGTGAAGCGAGTTTAAGTAGTTGTGATATCATGAAAATGAATAACACAAATATGATAACTTTACAACTATTTTGTCTTTGAAAAAATGCTTTGGATATTTTTTCTCTTGTACATGCGTACACCCGGTAATCATAAGAATGTGGAGCTTTATGTGACTTACGTGGGTTAGCACATATCCATGTATGTTCTCATTTATGATTCAGTAAGCTCAAAAGTCCACAGTTTACCACAGTTTGACTCTTCTTACAAAATGTGAAATTTCATAACTTTCTGTGACACTGAAAAATACTGTTAGAAGTTGTGTCTTCACCGTCAGACATAGTTGGCAAACTTTTGTTGAGAAGAGGGTTGTACGTCAAGTGTCCGGAGTACATGGCTGCGGGTCCTTACCCTCTTGTTGACATCTATTTGGGTAGACTTCTCTTGTTAAATGAAGAATTAGATGAGAAGAAAGAAAAGGAGTGAGAGAGACAGAGAGAGAGGGAGAGCGAAGAAAAAAGGGTGAGAGAATTTGAATTGAAATGAATTTATAAACTTTTTTTCTTTTTTAAATCAATTAAATATACATAATTATTGGATAAAGTTAAAATAAACTAAAGTTAAAAAACCTCTGTGGCTTGATCGTTAAGGCTAAGGCAGCGGACTTGTAAGCTGGAGGTCGGTGGTTCAAGTTCGGTTTCAGCTTTGTTTATAAATACTGTATAACTCTTATTTGGTGAGAAAGAGAGAGAGAGAGAGAGAGAGAGGAAGGGAGAGGGAGAGAGAGAGAGAGAGGAGAGAGAGAGAGATGGAGGGAGGGATAGAGTGGGAGGTAGGGGAGGAGAGAGATAAACAGAGGGAGAGAAGGGATAGAGAGAAAGAGGGAGGAAGATAGATGAAAAGAGAAAGAGAGAGAGGGAGACAGTTAAACAGGGAGGTAGTGAGAGAGAGAGAGAGAGAGAAAGAAAGAAAGAAAGAGAAAGAAACATAGAAAGAGAGAGAGAAATTAAAAAAGAGAACGAATGGGCAGAGAGGAGGTGAGAGCAAAAAAAGGGAGAAAGAAAATATGGAGAGAGAAAATGGGGAGGGACATGGTTACGGAGAAAATCATATTTATGTGTTATATTTCCTTTGAAACGTTGAAACTGTTGATGTACAGTTTGGAAAATGCGAGAAAATGAACCGTACTTCTCATACCCTTAAAAATCATTTCATATTTCTAAGCAAAACTAGCTGATGCATTCATTTTCAAAGCTTACACCATAAAATTCACATGAGTTACATACAATATAGAGTAATACATAACCGATCTCAGTAGCTTGATGGATAAGGCGGCGGACTTGTACCCTTGAGGTCGGTGGTTCAAGTCCCAAGTTCAGCAAAGATTTAAGTAAAGCCAGTTTGAGTAGTTTTGACAACATGAAAGTGATTAACACAACAAATATGATAACTTTTTAACTTTACAGTAATACATACGTTTTATATATTTTCATTTCTTAAATAGTTATTTTTTTTTTTTTTTTACAAGAAACTTTACAATTTTTTTTTTTAAATATTTTTACAAGAAAGGTTTAAAATATATCCGAAAAACTATTTTTTTAAGAAAAAAAAAGACTTCTTATGATCATTTACCACTGAATTTCATCTTCTCTTGATCATTTTCCACTGATTTTCATCTTCTCATGATCATTTCCCACTAAATTTCATTTTTTCTTGATCATTTCCCACTGAATTTCATCTTCTCATGATCATTTCCCACTGAATTCCATCTTCTAACGACCCGTTTACACTGACTTCCATGTTCTCATGTGCTTTCTGATTCCAGCAGATAACCGACATCAGCTCCACGTACCAAGCAGAGCTGGAGAGGGGCGGGCACTACGGTGGTTGGGTGGAAGAGGTGGCCTATCACAACAGCACGGGCTGGGACTTCTCTCCTGAGGACGCCTTCGTCACCATAGACCTGCCCCTGCCTCCCGACATCACAGATGTCACCCCAGGGGCAGAGTTGGTGAATAAGAAGACGACCCTGGTTTGAATTGACATCACAGATGTTACCCCAGGGGCGGAGTTGGTGAATAAGAAGACGACCCTGGTTTGAATAATTGATTGATGAGTGGTCGAGCATAGATTCAATAGAACCCAAGGGATAGAACAAAAAAAAACTGCCCATTATGGACACAATACTTCCTCGTGATTGTTTCACATTGTATACACGTGACCGACGGACGGACACAAAACCAAAGTTGCTCAGGAGGTTATGAAACGTCCAGAAATATGAAAGAAATTGAAATCGGAGCAAAAAAATACTTTTTTTCACAAAAACGAACACAATATTTCCGATTTTTAATATTAGAAATTTTTCGGAAGTAATTATATTGAAAAGAGGTTTCTAATGTTAGGCCAGTGAAGGAATAAGTTGTAGAGTGTGTGAGAGGCGACGCAACCAATTCCTTCCAATACGTGTCAAGGAGCGCGAAGTTGCTAACATACTCAAAGTCCTGATTTGTTTTGACAACTCCAACTGCTTTGTTGAATTGTTGGCATAATAGGACTACCTGTCAAACGCTGACAGTTTACTTAAAGCATCAACTATACTCATGGTGGCTTGAAAAAAAAAAAAGTTGACAAAGGATTTTCAACAAATATAAGTTTCAAATAGCCGTTAAATTTGTTTTTTTTTTTTTTTTTTTTTTTTTTTCATGAAGTATTAAAAAAGCCCTCAGATCAAAATTGTGATTGTAAAAATTTCTACTTGGCCGAGATTTGAACCCGGGTTACCAGCTTACAACCTGAGTTCATCTTGAATAAAATTTTCTCCTATCAATGATCTAGCCTAGCCCAATCTTCACACTTTGGTCCGAATTATGAAACAGGCTTATATTAACTAATCTTACACCATCCCTTAACACACCCTCTGGTGGGAATTCCAGCCAATCACAGCGAATTTATATGAGCTGTTTAGTGATAGTGGTTTGGAGTATGGCCTTTGTCTCGCTAAATATTTTTCGATTATGGCTGGCATGCATTAGGATTTTTTTTAAAGATGAGTGTTTCACATCCGTTTTTATTTCGTAGCCATGAAACAGGAGCTACTGTAGACGCTTGTGGTCTGTGTTGTAGCCTGCCCATCCTGAAGTATGCCTAACCTTTGATGGGCGAGAAGTGACACAATGAAGTGACTTTCAACTTCAGGTTGTTGGGTCGTTAATTTTGAGAGGGGATACAGTGACCAACAGAGAAGTTTTTTATGAGGTAATTATGTGGTCCAAAATCAACCAACCTCAACCATGAGGTTGAACAATGTCGACCTAGCTTAAGCGGGATAAGATAGAGTAAAAGAAGAAGAATTGTTTTGTATTTTTAACAGAAACACCTAATATAAGATTATAAATGAGATAATTTATAGTAAAAATAACATTATAGAAAGTTATGTAAAGTAGTTAGTTACTATTTGTGGAGTAAAGAACTGAGTTTCTAGACTTCATTAGAATCTCATTGCGTTGAAAGGCCTAAAATGTCCCTAAATTAATTGAACATTCTGTATTATAAATTGTGTTTATTTTTATGTTATTCTGAAATATTATAACTATGAATTTTATCAAAATGTAATCAAACTTTCTTCATTTATGTAATATTTTAATTTTTTATAAAATAAAACAAAAAGAATAATAATAATATCGCATTATTTATAATGCCCGATTAGGACTATTAAGTCCCATTATTCCAGCAGTAAGCCCAAGACGTATTATTATGTGGTGAAAATCCCAATTGGGGGGATAGGTAACTAGTCATGTCCCGGCTGGGTTTCGAACCCGCGACCTCTGGATTCATAGAATATCGCCTTTACCACTGAGCTACCGGGACGCACTAAAAAGATGTTTCATAGAAAAATCGGAATAGATTGAGTTTGGAGGCAATGTTGCCAAATACATAGAAATGAGAGAAGATGTAAACTTGGCAACTCTGGCTACTCATAAACCATTTTTAAAGGAAAATATTCCTTACAAGAAATTTTCTTTCTTCAAAAACAGTTCGTTAAAAAGTGAGAATATAATTGGCTCATTATGAAGGAATCCAATTTTAATATTTCTTTTAAACATAAATTATGAATTATTAAGGTAAAATTTTCCGAGAAGCCATTTTTATTTATGAATCCAGAATACAAAAGCAGTCCTCCAGAAAGTTTTCCAGTAGGTAATTGGATTGTTTTTTCTTCTTGTAAATTCAGTACTTTCAGAATATTTTTTAAAACTCTCTCTCCCTTTCCATCTCTCTGGCTCTCTCTCTCTTCTGGACTTTTGGTCTTTTGAAACTGAAAAAAGTTTATTTTTTTACAACGTTTACCGGGTGCCCGTAATGACTTCCGCAACCTGGGCCTATTTTCTTCTAAAAACCGTGTTTTTTCGGCCCTCGAACCAAAGTATTTTTTTTTTTCTTTTTACTAATGTTACTAACTTGCTTTGCATGTTTTGAAAGTAAAATAAAAAAATGTGCATTCCACTTAAAATTCGGGAGAAACGGACATGTGCCCCCCTGAAAACGCCCTTAGGGGTGGTGGGCGGAGGTTTAAAATATTTTCCCATAAAACTTCATACTTCATATTAAGGACCAATTTTTTGTTTCAAGATCCTAAATCAAATCGTTCTCGAGAAAAAGATAGTGGCTGGGTGGTTTCGATCACCCTGTATAAATGGTTGTCCGGGGTCTCGTGAGGAAAAATGAGTTGCTGCTTTAAAGTGAACGCAGCGACCATTGGATCATTGGCGAAATGAAAGGGAAATTATGGACAAAATATGAAAAAAAAAAAAAAAAAAAAAAAAAACCTGTCTTCGTTCTTTTATTTCGTCCCTGTTTCTATTTTTGCTTTCCTCTGTTCTGCATTATTCAACCAATTTATTTTTCTTCTGAGCGTCACTTCCATTTCAAGCGGAGAATATTGTTGCATTAATTCATTTTCTCTCCGAATGTGAGTTCTCTGTTCTTGTTTTTAGCATATTTAACTATGCATTAGTTAGATAGGAAAACAAAACACGAATTCTAATTTGCATAAGAGGAATAGCGCTGAAGACTCATTTTCAAAGAAGTTGAGACTTGTACATTTTAGCAAAAAAGAAAAAAAAGTTGATCAGGCGGTTATGAATGGTCCAGAAATAAAAGGAAATGAAATCGGTGCATTTTTTTTTTTTTTTTTTTTTTTTTTTACCAAAACGAACACAATACTTCCGATTTCTAATATTAGAAATTCATTGGAAGTAAAATGAGTCTTTTAGGCTGGGGATCAGTGATTGTTTTTTGGGGCCAAATTATGAAACAGGATTAAAGAGTTAAGATTACCTGGTCAACTTTTTCAACAAAAAGAAAGTTAAGATAAGTGAAGTATCCCTAAACAAAGAGTTTCAACAAATCCGAGTTTAGGGACAGTCTGGCTTATCTTATCTTTAATCCTAAAGCTCAGAGGTCAAGGCGTCTGACTGGTAAACCAGAGGTCACGGGTTTGAAACCCAGCCGGAACATGACATATTAGACTCCCATTTGGGATTATAACCACATAATGATATTGGGCTTACTGCTGGAATAATTGGACTTTAATAGTCCTAATCGGGCAGTATAAATAAGACGATATTATTATTATTATAAATAATTCGATACTATTATATCACCATCACATCCTACCAGTATATTCATCACCATCACCATCACATCCACCCAGTAAGTTCATCACCATCACCATAACATCCACCCAGTAAGTTCATCACCATCACCATAACATCCACCCAGTAAGTTCATCACCATCACCATAACATCCACCCACTATATTCGGAAAGTTTAAGGTTGTATTTCATCACCATCACATCCACCCAGTATATTCGGAAAGTATAAGTAATATTATCACCAACACATCCACCCAGTATATTCGGAAAGTTTAAGGAATTGTATCACCATCACATCCACCCAGTATATTCGGAAAGTATAAGTAATATTATCACCAACACATCCACCCAGTATATTCGGAAAGTTTAAGGTTGGATCGTATAAAGTGAAAACGAGACCTCAGGAGTATTTTGGCATTCTACAAACAATCTGGTATAGCTGAAATTCTTGATAAAAAATTATCATCAAGTGGCGTCAGGCATGGTTTTAGGAACGTTGACGATCGTTTTGCTTTCATTACTTTTACTTAAAAGTTATTGTAGTCACCGTGGCAGAGTGAGTTAGCGCTAGGCATTGCACTCATGGTGACCTGATGGGTTCGATCCCCAGCGGGGCGGGATTTTATCTGTTCTGTACTTGGATATTCGGCGTCCACTCATACCTCGTGAGGAGAAATGAGTAGTTACTTGTATGAGTAACGACCAGTGGCGGCATTACTAGAGTGAAAAGAAATTAATGTAACAGAATTCGAAAAGTACAGGAGGCTCTTAGTAATGCTGCGCTACCCCCAAAAATTGTGAGGAGGCCTTGTGCTTCACCACAATTTTACCACAGTTAAAGTCATACATATTAAGCCGTTTTGCTTTATTTCTTTTGCTTAGAAGTTATTGTACTTGTGTTAATCACTTTCATGACATCACGATATAAATGCTAAAGTTAACACTCATTCACGTGTCACTCACTCAGTAACTCACTCATTTACCTCGATTTCTCAGGACTAGTAAGTCCTAGGAGGCTGAAATTTGGCATGTAGGTTATTTTGAGGTCTTAGATGCGCACTAAGAAAGGATTTTTGAAAAAGTCGCAAGAGAGACAATAGTGAGAAAATAATACCAGTCAGCTTTCAGCAACTCAATACTCAATCAAAATTAGACACATCAGAAACACATTGGATACAAATTAATGTTTAACACACTTCTTCTCATCACGAATAATTTGTGAAGTCAAAGTTTGAGTCAGCGCCGAGAAAACTTTTGCAGAATTTAAGTCAGCACTTGACATCAGACACTTGACTAATTAGGGCATCATAAGAAATGCATGGACGTTTCGTTCAGTTTGTCTCGTCACAAATTGTGACGTGTGACGTCAGAGTTTGTGTTTTGGCGTCATGAGAACTTTGAGCAGGATTTAAATCTGCACGTGACATCCTGGGATGAGAAAAACTGATCTCAGTAGCTTGATCGATGAGACGGCGGACTTGCGGACTTGAGGTCGGTGGTTCAAGTCGTGTTTAAAGTATTTAAATTATTATCCTTTAAATTATTAAAGTATTTAAATTATTATAAGTCTAGCCAGCATCAATGGCGCTTTGAATGCACCGGTTCTCGGAGGATCACCTCACCCAGCCCAGGCAGGGTGAGGTTAATGTGGGTAACAGGTTTGTGAGTTCCCTGCGAATGGACGCTATTACCCCCGTCGTGATGTGACCATGCAGTTGAAAGCAACGTTAACACTTTGAACATTAACAACGTTAACCATGAAACCCACCGGTGGGTTTCATGGTGTTTTACTGATGTTCCGTGAAATTCACCGGTGGGATTCATCCAAATTTTTCAGAGCGCACAATGATACTCAGTCATGAAACCCACCGGTGACCTAAAGGGGACATAATTAAAAATCCCAATTTCGTGCCATGTACCTGGGAAAAACTAGAAAAAAGCCTCGGTCTTCAATGTGTTAAACCCAATTAAAAAAAAAAAAAAAACAAAGTATAATTATAATAGATTTGAAAAATAACAGGTTTTTGTGGATATGACGAAAAGGGCTGTGAAACACTCGTGTTCCTTTCTCCAGCCCCTCTTAGGATCGGCCCTGACCCGCTAGCCACACACGGTAACTCATCGGTGATTATTATTCCGAGAGAGTGAGTGACCAGGTCTCTATGAGGAGTCACGAGGTGGTTATGGGCAATGAGAGTGCCCCCCAGTGGCGGAGGGCGGGGGCACGGAGGCCTAAGTAGGGCACTGGACGAAAGTGAAACCGCCCGGGCTCGTTTGTCTTCTCTCTCTCTTTTTCTCTTTCTTTCTTTGTCTCTCGCTCTCTCTGTCTCTATCTCTCTCTCTCTCTATAGGTAGGTTTTCAATAAGGTAGAATTATCTTAGGAGGTGTCATATAATGTGATTTAAAATTGTATTAAATAAAGAATAAAATAATATCAAATCAAATCTCTTTCTCAAATCAAGTCAAAGGTTTTCAATAAGGTAGAATTATCTTAGGAGGTGTCATATAATGTAATTTAAAATTGTATTAAATAAAGAATAAAATCATATCAAATCAAATCTCTTTCTCTCTCTCTGTTTCTTCAAGGACTTTAATGTCTTTCGATTGAAGAAAGTTGTCACCGAAAATTACCATACAACTAAGTTGTTTAGGATTTAGATAATTTACTTCCTAGTTTACTTCTCACTTCTCTTACTTTTCTAGTACAACTTCTCACTTTTCTGTTATACTGATTACTAAGGATAAGAATTAAGTAGTACTCTGTCTCTCTCTGTCTGTCTCTCTCTGTCTGTCTCTCTCTTTCTTTTTAAAGGACTTTAATGTAATGTTTTTCGATTGAAGAAAGTTGTCACCGAAAATTATCATGCAACTAAGTTGTTTGGAATTTAGATGATTTGCTTCCTATTTTACTCTGTCTCTCTCTCTCTCTCTCTCTGTCTCTCTCTTTCTCTCTCTCTTTCTCTCTCTCTTTTCTTCTCTCTTCAAGGACTTTAAAGTCTCACGATTGAAGAAAGTTGTCACCGAAAATTATCATGCAACTAAGTTGTTTGGAATTGAAATAATTTGCTTCCTAGTTTACAAAGGATAAGCATTCCTCTGTCTCTCTCTCTATCTCTTTCTTCAAGGACATTAGTGTCTGTCGATTGAAGAAAGTTGTCACCGAAAATTATCATGCCATCAAGTTGTTTGGAATTTAGATAATTTGCTTCCTACTTTACTAAGGATAAGTAGACTTAATAACAACCATCTATGTTAAAAAAAAGTCTTCGCTACTGATCAGTAATTCCCAACAGGAGATAAGGCTTGAGTGGAAAAGATTGCCACAGGCAATAACCCCGCCCTTTAGGTAGGACATTAGCTTTATTCTCTTTTTTGTTCCTGTTTCTTTTTTCAATCTATATATTTTATTTTTCTTTATAATTTCATTGTATTTTACTATAAATATTGTACTTTGTCTTACCTAATAAAGCATAATAATAATAATAATAGAGATTTTCCGTTATTATTATTATTATGAAACACTTTATTAGATTTAAGAAGTCATATATGTACAGTACAAATAATTATTATAACAATTAATTGTTGTTATAATTATAATGCAATACCAATAGATTAATAAAAATATTAAAACACCGTTGTTTCGCCCGTGACGGTGAAAGTTCCCCTAGATACTTCCAACCTACGGCACTGCCGCAAAGTCAGTTCCACCACTTGATGTGTCGACCTGGTAACCAGTAGAAAGTGGTCACTTCGGATTTTAAACCACGATACCTCTCTACTGGCGCGGCCATGTACGCTGATTATACCATCGGACCTGCGCAGTAAGCACCGACCCGTTTGATGTCGGGCGTCTTTGATGATTATTAATTATTAATATATACAGCCGACCTCCGTGGCTCAGTGGTTAAGAGCATTGGTTACTGACCCGGAGGTTGCGGGTTCGAATCCCGGCTGGAGCGGAAAATTTTCCGTTTTCGGAAATGGCATGGATGTAAAGGAAAAGTGCCCTGTGGTAATGCGAAAGCGGTTCCGGGGTACACTTACCTTTAAAATAATAATAATAATAATAATATCATATTACATTTGTGTTAATCACTTTCGTCATGTCACAACTACTTGAATCCGCTTTATACTACTTTTTTGCGGAATACGTGACTTGCACCACCAACCTCCAGGTTACAAGTCCGCTGTCTTATCGATCAAGCTACTAAGGTCGGTTAGTTATTATTGTTAATATTAAATGATTTATTACATAATAAGATTAATAAGATATAATATGTACAGTACAAATAATGATTACGAAAAAATGAAAAATATATTCACAAATGTGCTCTAACTAAATTTTGTCCTCATTTTTCCTCACGAATCTCACGAAGTATGAGTGAAATACTTAAAATGTAGGTATTATTTTAATTTAATTTATTTATTTAATAACAAGATAACATAATTTTATTATACAAATATACAAAGGTATTTTTCCTAAGCTAACGCTTCTAAAGTGTAGTAAGAGAAAAGGATTTCTCCATTTCTCTCTCTCTCTCTCATTCTCATAATTTTTAGCTCTCTCTTTCTCTCTCTCTCTCTCTCTCTCTCTCTCTCTCTCTCTATCTATCTCACTCATTCTTCTTATCTCTTCATCATCGCCCTAAGAATATAATTCCTTGAGAGCGTTTCTCAGTAATATTATACATCCTTTGTTAATATTATATCTTTGAAGAATTTTTAATATATCCTTTCAATGTTCTTGTCAAATTCCTTTTCCTAATTAGGCTATTCTTAATGAATCTTTCTCTCTCTCTCTCTCTCTCTCTCTCTTTGTCTTTGTCTCTGTCTCTTTGTTTTTGTCTCTTTCACTGTCACTCTCTCTGTCTCTTTCTCTCTATATCAATATCTTTCTCTCAATCCTTCACTCTCTTTGAATCCATCCTATACTGTCTCTCTCTCTCTCTCTCATTATTGTTTTCCTTTATTATTCCAACTATCTCCTCGAAAAATATCCCAGAAGCTCAGTGCTCAAGGCGTCTGTCTGGTAATCCAGACTTCCAGAGGTTGCTGGTTTGAATCCCAGCCGGGACACGATAGATACGATAAATATACGTCATGGGTTTATTTTTTTTTTTTTTTTTTTTTACACTTTATTAATGGGACATTTATTATATACAACACAAATAATTACGAACTAAAATACCATGTAATAGAAGAAAAAAAAAAATAAAAAAAAAATAAATATATACATAATATATGTCCTAATAACTAAAGGGCGGGGTTATTGCCTTTGGCAATCTCTTCCACCCAACCCTTAACTGCTGGACGTCTGTGCTGATCCGGTTCTTCAGATATCCTGACGATAAGGGTTCATAATTTTAATTTATTTTAGCATAAATTCTAACTAAAACCAGCAAAGATAATATTGACTTTTTTAAATTTGGGTTTAACGTCACTTTCAACTGCACGGGCCTTACGCGACGGAGGTGTTACCCTGCGTTCGCAGGAATCTCCAAACCAGCTACCCACATTAACCTCACCCAGCCTGGGATGGACTGGAATGCCAACATCACGAAGTCTTCATCTCGCTGGCCGGTGGTTAAACTTCGGTGATCCTATGAGAACCGGTGCATTCAACACGCCATCGACGCTGGCAATTTTTTTTTTAAAACCAAGATTATATTAAATTCCGAGAGAGATAGAAAGAGGAAGAATACCTGAAGGAGAGATAAGGAGAAAAGGATAATTTTGCACAAGGGCGACAGAGAAAGAAATAGAAACGGGATAAAGACAGGAGAATAGGAGGAGAAGGATAAGAGATAATGTTCATGTACCGTATAGTGGGGTGACTTGAGCTTGGAGGTATGGAGGTGTAACTTGATCTCAAATAATTATTATTATTATTATTTTGATAAGCCTTTTTACTTTCATAGAATATTTCTGTGTTGTGTGTTTTAAATATTGTAATATACACGAATCATAACAATAACACGAGAAGTTAGATAAATCAGTCACAATAGATCTAAGTCGATCGCAGTGTTAATAAATTGTAAAGGTTTCACTGAATCAGTATATCAGTATCCCACAAAAAACTAGTTTTATGCCATCGGTTGTATGGAATATTACGGCTATATGTAGAAGTACTGAATAACAATATAACCATCACAAGGAGCGATACTGGCCAAGTTAGAGAATAGTTTTCAGTTAAAAACATACAAAATGAGGAACTCAGAGAACGGGTTTTAATAATAGAAATACTTGAGTAGCAAGATAACTTGGCCGCAAACAAGATATCACTGCATTCATTGGCAAAACCTTTTTGGATAGGAGTTCTGGAACTTGGCCCTTTTTTAACGGTAGTTTTTTGTGGGTTATCATTACTTTTTGTAAATTGTTTCATTTCAAAGCACGTTTCATTATTTTTTATTAAAAAATTCAGGATTCTTCACTTTAATATGCTCCCTAAAACGACACCGTTAACAGCAGAAATAGTGCGAAAGTACCGGTTATCAGATTTTCTCCTTTATTTTTACAGTCAACCCTAGCACCATGCGAAATTTCAGCTTTGTAGGTACTAGGGAAGTACCTCATAATTTATATACATAATCGAGTATAGTTCCTCCCTAAAATAACACCGTTTAACAGCATGATAAGTGCGAAAGTTCCGATTTTCAGATTTTTCCCTGTACTTTTACAATGAACCCTACCATCATGCAAAATTTCAGCTTTCTAGGTAGTAGGGAAGTGCCTCATAATTTAGACCCATAATCGATTTTATTTTTCCACCCTAATACGACACCGTTTTTACCGTTTTACACCCCATGATTAGTGAAAAAGTTCCAGTTTTCAGATTTTTCCCTGTATTTTTACAATAAACCCTACTATCATGCAAAATTTCAGCTTTCTGGGTAGTCGGGAAGTGCTTCAAAATTTTGATCCATAATCGCTTATGTCAACCCTAGCACCATGCGAAATTTCAGCTTTGTAGGTACTAGGGAAGTACCTCATAATTTATAATACATAATCGAGTATAGTTCCTCCCTAAAATAACACCGTTTTACACCATGATAAGTGAAAAAGTTCCGGTTTTCAGATTTTTCCCTGTACTTTTACAATAAACCCTACCATCATGCAAAATTTCAGCTTTCTAGGTAGTCGGGAAGTCGGGTATAGGGAAAATGATCTGTCAGTCAGTCAGTCAGTATCAAAATCGCAAATTTCAAAATTACATTCCTCTGGAAGTTTTTTGCATAGAGTCTTTAAATTTTCAAAGTCTTTTAATGACATTAGGACAATCTCTGTTTCAAATTTCATATCTCTATGATGAATTGAACCGAAGATATGAGGGTGTGAAAAATCGGGTGAATCGGTTCGTGTAAAGATACACTGCCGTGCTTGCTGGAACTTGGCCTGGCGCACTGCCGTGCGCTCAGATAAACAGAAAAGTGAGAAGTTGTACTAGATGTACACAAATATCAGAACATACCTAAACAGCTGTTTCGAGCTTATTTGCTCTCATCAGCAGGTAATAGTCCTGATTATGCAATGCATGCCATCAACTAACCTCTCTATTTTAATCAGTATAAACAGAAAAGTGTGAATTTGTACTAGATGAACATAAATATCAGAACATACTTGGACTGAAAACCCTGCAACCAGGTCGGATTGATAAATAAATACCACCAAAACCGATTTCTCAATCCGGGGTCAACTTACCCCACAAGTCTCTATTTTATTTACCCCAATTTACGGTACTTGAAGTTATAAAATATAAGCTCGTAGATACGTATACGTATAGATAATTTAGATAAAATACTGCTACACAAATACCTCTAGATGGCACTTTACAGCAAAATACGTGATTATACCCAAAATACCTGAGCTCTGATTTATTACACCTGTGCTTTTTCTCTCTCCCTCTCTTTATCTCTCTTCTCTCTCTCTCTCTCTCTCTCTTTCTCTCTCTCTCTCTCTCTCTCGATCTGTCTCTTTTACTTCCTATACCTGTTCCTTGCTATCTCTCTTACCTCTTTTTCTCTCTCCCCCTCTGATCCTCTCTTTCTGTCTCTTCCCTTTTCCATTTTCATTTCTTTTTTAACAAGCTTGCTTTCTTTCTCTGCTCTCTTTTTCTCTTTCTTGTTTTTTTAACACCAACTCTTCTCTATCTCTCTGATGTGAAATTTTGTACCTATTCTTCTTTTTCTCTAAAATATTACACTGTGTATAACGCAATCAAACTTTTCCTCTCTCACTCTTCCGCTACCCCAATTCTCTCTCTACATGTATGATTTGTACATCTATCTCCCTGTTTCATCAAATTCCCTCACCCCCACATTCCTCGCACCCATTCGCTCATCCCTATCCTGTGTACACCTCCAACATCACATCCACCCCCCCCCTCTCATATGCACATCTCCAATATCCCCCCACCTAATCGCCCCCTCCCCCTCTATCCAATCCACACCTCCAATATAACATCCACCACCCTCCCTCCTCTCATGTCCAGACCTCCAAAATCCCCCCAAATATCCGCCCCCCCACCTCCCCCCTATTAATCCACACGTTCAATATAACATCCACTCACCCTCCTCTCATGTCCAGACCTCCGAAATCCCCCCCACATATCCGCCCCTCTTATCCAATCCACACCTCCACTACCTGAAAAACAAAAGCTGCAGCGAAAAATAACAATATTGAAAATTTATGAGTCCGGAAAATTTAGGAAATGAAAAACGACAGGGTCACCCATATTTTAGTCTTTTGAAAATTTCACCCTCCTTTTTTATTGAAAGGAAAAAATGTTGTTAGAAAAACTATAATATGACACATTTTTATAGAACCTTTGCGGTTTTAGGTGCCTTAGAGTCCTTAGACGGCAACACTCAGTCTACATGATGTAAATGAGAGTAACACTCCCCTTTTTAACTACCTCAAATTTAAAGAGATTTAGTGGTCAATATCTTCTGTCTGTCCTGTCCCGGTCTGTCTGTCCCGGTAGCTCAGTGGTAAAGGCGGCACTCTGTGAATCCTAAGATTCCAGAATTTATGGGTTCGAAACTGAGCCGGGACATGACACTTGGCGATATTATTATGGTAAATTATTATTAATATTATCTTGTCTTATACTATACCTACATTATTAAAGTTTATAACCAAAGTACTTCACATTCGTATGCTAGTCAAGCTACTCACTTAGGTCCAAATTATAAAACAGGATTAGTTAATTTTAGAGGACACTCTTCACCTTGATAACAACTGTAGAGGTCATTTCTAAGCCAGGCTTTGCAGCTGCATATTCTCTCTGTGGCGAAACGGAGCTGTAGCCAGCCTTCGTGACGGAAAATCTTATTCTAGATACCTATCGGTTAGCTGATAAAATCTAAGAGTCGGCTCGGATTTACTTATCCTGTTTCATAATTCGGCTCTTAGTCATTGTGTTAGCCCCACCCTGTATATCAATCTCCTCATTAATATAATTTATAAATACTGGGGGCAAAATCGTCGACATATTCCGGGCAATCCTGGCTTAGCTTGAAATCCCCGAATATTATTTGACAAATTACCACAAATATGAAATGGGAAATAATTTTCAACACCAATTTCATGGCAGAGAGAGAGAAAGAAATTTTCACCTATAAAATTAATCTGAAAGTCCAATTTTTAACTCTCTCTCTCACTCTATTTTTCTCTCTCCTCTTTCCCTCTCTCTTTCTACCTCTCTTTTCCTCCCTTTCTCTCCCACTCTCTCTCTCTCTCTCTCTCTCTTCGCATTAAAAGTTAGTCCTTAGCTTAGACGAATTTTGTATATAAAAAAAACAATACTATAAATTATAGATAATAATATTATTTTCAATAAATCTCCAATTAATATCCTTTATCAGTCTCTTTCTCTCTCTCTCCCTATCTCTCTCTCTCTCTCTCTCTCTCTCTCTCTCTCTCTCTCTTTATCCTTTATGAGTCTCTTTCCTCTCTCTTTTTTCTCCCTGTTTATCTCTTTCTGTATTTATCTCTTTCTATCAATTATCAGTCTCTGTTGTCTGTTTTTTATCTCCCTATTCTCTTTCTCTATCAATTATCAGTCTCTTTCCTTTCTCTTTTATCTCCCTATTTCTCTCTTTCTCTATTGCTCTCCTATTCACTCAGTCGATCTCCGCTGTATCCCTATTTCTATCTCAATTTCACACTCACTCTCTAGCCTTTCCTTCTCAAAAGCTCTTTATTTCCTCTCTATCTCTCTCTCTATCTATTTATCTCTCTCTCTCTCTATAGTTCTCTCTCTCTTTCTCTCTCTCTCTGTCCCTCACTCTCTTTCTCTTTCTCTCTCTCTCTCTCTCTCTCTCCTACTCTGTATGGAAAAAAGGACTGAGGGAATTTTACATCATCTCTTCCAATTTACCAAAGAGATAATTGTTTGCAGTTTTGAAACTGGAGCCCTTTCATCCTGTTTCTCAATATTGGGACTCGGACCAATTGAATAATCCATTCCAACATGCTTTAATCCAACATCAAAACATTTGCAGTTGGCGTATGTTTTTATACTTTTGTCCTATATACCTACCTATAAAATCCTTTATATTATACCTACATAATATGTATAAAATAAAATACTCGTGCATCTCTTTGGGTAGGTATGTCTCGAATGGCGTTTTAATGTATTTTTCATTTCCAGAGTCGAAATCGTAACAGATAGCTAAAATAAATGTGTTTATTTGTGTTATTATATCACAATTTTTAGTGGGTAGCGCGGAATCATAGGACTTTTCCATATCTTTTACTATCCAAATGTCTTATTTTTGCCGATAACTCCGCCACTGGTCGCTGCTCATATTAAAGCAGGTATTCATTTTTCCTCACGAGGTATGAGTGGACCCCGAACACCCAAGAACAGAGCAGAAAAAATCCTGCCCCGCTGCGATCGAACCCAGGTCACCGTGCGTGCAATGCCTAGCGCGCTAACTCACTCTGCCACGGTGACTTCTAACAGATAGCTAAAACTAATTCACCAGGCTCTCTCTCCAGAATGCACTCTCACTCTCATAATCTCCCTTTTATGTGTCACACCGACCTCTTGATCGATAAGGCGGCGGACTTGTAACCTGGAGGTTGGTGGTTCAAGTCCCAAGTTCAGCACCGATTATTAAAGCGAGTTTGAGTAGTTGCATCCGACTTTGATGAAAATTTGTATGTATATGCGTAATAGCATTGTTCATTGTATATTTGTTTTTTTTTTTATTATTGAATAATCTATAGTAAGGTCGGCGACTTGAACTTGCCGATACAGAAAAACGATATTCTATCAAATATGATAAATTTGAAGAAAATCAGTCAAGAAGTTTTGGAGATACAAGTGATTTAGTATAAAATCTCAAAATTGGCAAGTGTATACAATGTGAACGAATCACGAGGAAGTATTGTGTCCATAATTGGCTGTGTTTTTTCTTCTAGGTACTGAAATGTATTAGCAGAAACTGTAGGTTCATCTAGAATGTAGATACCTACAGTTCACACATACTATAAAATATAATATAATAATAATAATAACGCCTTATTTATACTGCCCGATTAGGTCTATTAAAGTCCCATTATTCCAGCAGTAAGCCCATGGGAGGATACCATGTCATGTCCCGGCTGGGTTTCGAACCCACGACTCTTGGAATCTTTGGATTCACAGAGTGCCGCCTTTACCACTGAGCTACCGGGACAGACCCGGTATTTACTACAGCAGATAATTAATTTGTTCGTAGGTCCAATAGCCTAATAGATCCAATGAGGTTTGGACTATTTTTTCTGAAGTGATTTAGGTATGTGCTTATGATTGCAAATGGAATTTCATTGGCAGTATGGTGCACCACATCCTCTGTTCTGAATTCATTATGAAGGAGAGAGACAGAGAGGAACAGAGAGAGGAAGGGAGAGAGAGAGAGAGGGAGAGAGAGAGAGGGAGAGAGAGAGAGAGGGAGAGAGAGACAGTAAAAGAGAGAGGGAGGAAAAGAGAGAGAGAGAGAGAGAGAGACAGTAAGAGAGAGAGGGAGGAAAAGAGAGAGAGAGAGAAAGATAGAGAGTGTAGGATTGTAGCCCTTTTAGGGGGTTTAGAAAACTTGGGGTTAAATTAACAAAGACATAGAGAAAGGAAAATTGTGCTGCTTACCCAGTTGATGAGAAATGTGATGAAGTGAAAAAGTGAAAGCGTGGTGGAGAGGTTAGAGCTGGTTGGTGGTTCAAGGCCGTCTCCCAACTTGTTTCCAAAACAGCTGATCTCCAAAATTGCAGGGTTGCCAGCTGACTTGGCACGGATTTCTTGAGGTGGGACTTTAACTTTTGTTAGGGTTTAAAAATTACTTCCCTCCACTCTCAACTCGAGCACGAAATGATCAGGAGAGGAAATAGGAGACAGGAGCGGCAACTCAGACATTCACAAGAATTATACATTTTCCCCCCACCAAAATGGCCATTTTTCAACTGGAGAAGGGACCTATCAACCAAGTAGTGGACTGTATCGGAAAAAAGTGGACTGTATCGGAACAAAATTAATGTTGGACCAGGACAAGACTCAACATAATACATCAAATATACATGAAAAATGAAAACAACAAATTGACTAGAATGGATAACTAACCTAAGTTAAGGTGGGCAAAAGGAGAAGCTTTCGAACGGGTCTGAGAAGTCTGCGTGCAGACGTTGTAATTTCAACAACACGTACAACACCATCTTGGTGAGGATGTATCTTGGTGATACGAGCAATGGGCCATTGCAAAGGCGCCATATTTTCTGACAAAACTAAAACAACATCACCAACTTTGACATTGTCAGATTGGTGATACCACTTCTGTCTTTGAAGCAGAGTATGCAAGTATTCGTCTGACCAACGCTTCCAAAAGTGTTGGCAGATCTGTGATACTAGAGTCCAGCGAGCAACAAAATTTGATGGTGACAAAGTTAAGTTGCGCTCAGGACGTGACAAAAGAGGCTGTCCAACAAGAAAATGACCAGGGGTAAGTACATCTAAATTATCCACGGTGGGAGATGGAACACCCAATGGTCTAGAATTTAAAATGGCTTCAATTTTCACTAAAACGGTCGAAAACTCCTCATAATGCAGAAGTCGATTGGTCAACACACGAGTCAAGTGAGATTTGACCGACTTCACACTCGCTTCCCACAGACCGCCCGCTGAGGGGTTGGCTGGGGCATTAAAGGACCACTTGATTTCTCGGCTACCTAAATGGTCAACAATGGAGTATTCATTCTCCTGTAAGAAACGACAAGTGTCCTCGATGACATTGGCTGCACCCTTGAAATTGGTACCTTGGTCCGAAAATATCATGGACGGAACAGAACGCCTGGCAATAAACCGGTCCAATGCACCAAGAAAGCAGGCTGTGGAAAGCGAGGTAAGCAACTCAAGGTGAACTGCTTTTACAGAAAAACATACAAAAACGGCAAAATAAGCCTTCAGTGATGGAGCATTCCTACGATACCCATCCTTTATTAAGAACGGACCAGCTAGATCCACCCCTGTATTGACAAAGGGTCGGCACTGGTGGAACCGTGATAAGGGTAGCTCCGCCATCTGAGGCTGAGGAGGCTTGGCAGACAGACGGAAACATGGCAAACATTTAAAAATTATTTTTCGAACAAGGTTGCGCAGGCCAATAATAAAGTATTGACGCAGGATGAGAGTTTGGACAATTTGCGGGCCCCCATGCAATGAATAAATATGAAAATGTCTGACCAGCAATATGGCCATATGACAATTGTTTGGAAGAAGTACAGGATGACGGGAATGAAAAGGCAATGGTGCCTTGTCTATTCTACCCCCCACCCTGAGAACACCCCCATCAAGGAACGGGGACAGCCGAGCCAGTGAATCAGGCAACTGACGCCCAGACTGAACGGCCTCAATCTCTTTAGAGAAATGTCCTGACTGGGTAATCCTCACTAGGGTCAGCTCGGCTTGTACTAACTCATCAGTGGTCAAAGGGCCCACAGGTTTGGAAAGGGCACTGCCCGAACATCGGTGACGCCATCGAAGAATCCAGGCTGTCACGCGCTTGGCCCTAAACAAGGTAGAGAACCTTTTAATAAAACTAAAGTCCTCAGACTCCTGCACAACCTTTGTAACCAATGTGGTAACCTCAGCTGACTTCAGCTCAGGAAGGCCCTCAACGGGTGTGAAAGTACTCATTGGCCAAAAGGAAATTTCCTGCTTTAGGAAAGGTGGACCATTCCACCACAAATCATGATCAACAATAACATCCTCGACTGGCCAAGTCAGCTGGGTTCAACTCAGTTTGAATATGTCTCCACTGAGACGGATCAGTTAATTCTAGAATGCGCACCACCCGATTGGCAACAAACATCTTGAGCAAATGGGGCGGGGTGTGCAACCAGGAGAGGACAACCATAGAGTCAGAAAATAGATACTTGTTTGAAATATTGAGACGGGTAATTAAAGGCTTCAGAGATTCAAGGACTTCAGCCAACATCACAGCTGCGCCCAGCTCTAGTCTTGGGACCGTTACCGGCTTCACAGGGGCCACTCGACTTTTGGCCCTAATTAAATTAATGAGGACCCGCCCATCTGTGCAGACAACGCGCAGATAAACTAGACACCCCATAGCGGAAAGAGAAGCATCTGCAAATGCCACCAATTCCGGAGGAAAAATAAATGTATCCAGAATAAGTCTGGGAATACGAATTGACTCAAGCAGAGGGAGCTCAGAAGCAAACCTCTTCCACTCAGTCAAAAGGTCACCAGGCAAAACCTCATCCCAAGCTAGCCCTCTCAGCCAAATTACCTGGAGAAAAACTTTCATCCAACAGGTGACGGGGCATAAAAAACCCGAGGTATCATAGATTTTGGCAATTTTTGACAATATTTGACGTTTGGTTTGGCAATTGCAATGTTGTTCTACCTTGTAACAAAACATATCCTGGCAAGGGTCCCACTGTAAACCCAGTATCTTAATGGCATCAACATCATCAAATAAAGAGTGTGGCCTCTCCAACATGTCCTCTGGAAAATCTCCCAAGACCCCAGGATGCGAACTGGACCACTTCCTCAGTTCAAACTTGCCAGCAGCAAGGAGGGACACTAGTTCATCCCGCATCCTGAGTGCCTCCTCAACAGAAGATGCCCCGGAGACCAAATCGTCAATGTACACCTCACTACTTAGTGCACGGGCAGCCAAAGGGAACCTCGCCCCCTCATCAACAACTAGTTGCTTGATTACTCGCTGGGCCTGAAATGGCGCAGAAGCGACACCAAAACACACACGCTGTATCTCATACTGCTGAATAGGCTGAGATGGATCCTCACGCCATAAAATCTGTTGAAACGGGCTGTCCCTAGGATCTACCTTGATGGCACGGTACATTTGACGAATATCAGCCGTAATGGCAATTTTATTTAAACGGAAATTCAAAATCAGGTCATTTATGTCTGACTGGAGTTTTGGACCAACTAGCAAGGTTTCGTTCAAAGATGGATGGTGGAGACTTGCACGCTCAGCAGGGCTGAAAACAACCCGCACCTTGGTCGTAGAACTAGAGGCCTTCATAACACCATGATGAATCAGAACATAAGTGGATGGCTTTGTGGCTGGGATCATATGTCCCTGATCAACATAATCCTTTAAATTTTCATGATAAAGAGATTTAAATTCTGGTTTATATTCCAGGGAACGCTCCAGTTTTAACAACCGAGACTTGGCATGATTCAAATTATTTCCTAAATCAGGTGGGCGGTCAGCACGAAAAGGCAAACGAACAACATAAGTTCCATCAGGGTCCCTGTAATGTGTGTTCACAAAGTGCTCTTCACATCGGACCTCATCTGGATGGGCTGGAATTTTAACTTGAACCTCTTCCCTTTCCCAAAACTTTCTCAGTTGATCATGCAGTGCTGTGTCCACAGTAGTCACATGAAAGGACTGAGATACAAGGGGGGTATTAGAGTTTACCACTCCCATAACAAGATAACCAAACATAGTAGGAATAAGGGAAGGTTCACCAGACACTACCGACTTTTGTAAGTCCAAAATGCTGGCATAATATTCAGCACCCAATAAAATATCCACTCTAGATGGATGGCAAAAGGTTGGGTCTGCCAAAGCATATCCCGCCAAACTTGACAAAACATGTTTAGGGACAGCAACAGAGGGAACATGACCTGATATTGATGGTAATATGACAGCATCAATAGGAAGGGATCTGCCATCTAGACGAGAAGACAGAGTGCAGGAAACCTGACCTTTCACACGCATGGGTTCAGATTCACCCACACCGGAAACACAGACATTACTTGTCTGGATAGGCAAATTCAAAATATTTACTAAATGGGCAGACACAATGCTAATCATGCTACCAGGATCTATCAACACTCTAACTGGGTGCTGGATTCCAAAGCTGTCCAATATGGACACCAATGCTGTACCCAACAACACCTGACGACTAGGGAGGACTCCTGAGCCAGAAACGTCTCTACACGAGAGGGCAAGATTAACCTCAGCTTGATTAGGTTGATCCGAAACAGTATAAATTGGATTTGAAACAACTGGTTGAGAAACACCCCCACTGGGAGAAATCTCATTAGCAGGCATATCTCTGTGCAACAAGGAATGGTGAGCACGAGATCCACAATGACGGCAACTGAACTTGGTTGAGCATGATGACTTTGAGTGAGGCCCGAGGCAGGCAAAACACAAATGATGGGTCCTCACTGTGTCAAAACGCTCTTGAACAGACATGGCGGCAAATAAATTACACTCAATTAGGCGGTGAGCCTTGGAACAATGAGGGCAGGAAACACCACTGGCAGAACGGGACTGGTTTGACCTAAAGTCAGGCTTGGCAACACTGGATGACCCATTATAGGGTTTGGCAACATTAAATGACCCATTAGAGGGTTTGGCTACATTAAATGACCCATTAGAGGGTTTGGCTACATTAAATGACCCATTAGAGGGTTTGGCTACATGGTGAACATCACCCTTGAAACTACTTGAAAACCCTTTATAGGGTCTGGCAACATTGGACGGCAACACATCTGTGGAAATACCTGCAACATCTACTTGGGTAACATACGACCCTCTCACCTCTGGCTTCATAAATGGTTTTTTAACACTAGACCCAGACGAGGCACCCATGAGCTCCGCCACTGAAACCCGTGCCTGAACATAGGTCCGGAGATCAGAATAGGTGGGTATGGAATTTAATGAGATTTTCTCATGCTCAAAAGCCTGTCTAGTTAGAGGGTCTAATGCATTAAGGCCCATGTACAACAGTAAAAAATCACCCTTATCCTGTAGGGAAGTATTTTCCAATGCTTCAACATTTGTGTTGAATTGATCCAGCCACTTCTGTAACTGAACCTCACTGGTTAATGGCTTAAAGGCAAATAATTTATTACAACACTGATGGGCTACAACCCGAGGATTACTAAAACGCTTGACAAGTGAATTATAGGCAACTTGATAGTTTTCAGCCACAAAGGCAATGCTTTGAACACTAGACAGGGCTGACCCCTTCAACAAGGAAACCAAATATGTGTACTTTTCAATAGGTTCTAAACCTGTGTTACTATGGATCAAAGCATCAAAAAGTGACTTAAAAGCAGGAAAAGATTCATAATCCCCCATAAAACATTGAATATTCACTTGAGGCAACTTTGGCTTCATCCTACCATCGTTGGTTGCAACCACCATAGGCTTGACCTCTGAGGTCCCTGTAATGACCCCCAAGACATCAAAATACATAGCTTCAAACTGTTTTGAAACAGAATGAATGGCAATTCTTTCCTCTGTAGTAGGATGAAGAACATTATATTCACAAATAGTATCCTGCACTGATTGAAACTCCTTGAAAGTTGATTCCAGATAAGGCATGGAGGCTCGCATACGGACCAAAAGCAATGGGTCATTTTCCACTTTTGGAATGAGTCCATGGAATTCCTGAACCCTAGTAATTAAACGTTTCCGTCTCTCTACCACCACCTCTACCAGATTCCTGTCCTGGTCACCTGCCATGTTAGATGTAAATATTAAAGGAAAAATGCACTTACTTGGTTGACAACAACAAAAAAAATATGTGCTTTATGAGCCACGTGAAAATCAAAAAAAATCTAACCAAGGGAACCCCTATGACTTAACCAATACAAAAAAAAATTTACCAAGGGAACCCCTATGACTTAACCAATACAAAAAAAATTACCAAGGGAACCCCCAACTTTAAAATTAACTGAACACAAACAACACTGAATTTATGGGTAAAACAAACACAAAAAAAACACTTATATCACAGAAGGATTACATTTGACTCATCACTTTAGCATGATACCCCATGCTTCAAACTTAGGCAGACTTCAAACTTAGGCATGAGGCAGACTTCAAACTTAGGCAGAATTCAACTTGGCACATTTCCCTAAAAGAACCCCCTAAAAACAGACATACGGCCGCGTGGAAGGACCAAGATGTAGGATTGTAGCCCTTTTAGGGGGTTTAGAAAACTTGGGGTTAAATTAACAAAGACATAGAGAAAGGAAAATTGTGCTGCTTACCCAGTTGATGAGAAATGTGATGAAGTGAAAAAGTGAAAGCGTGGTGGAGAGGTTAGAGCTGGTTGGTGGTTCAAGGCCGTCTCCCAACTTGTTTCCAAAACAGCTGATCTCCAAAATTGCAGGGTTGCCAGCTGACTTGGCACGGATTTCTTGAGGTGGGACTTTAACTTTTGTTAGGGTTTAAAAATTACTTCCCTCCACTCTCAACTCGAGCACGAAATGATCAGGAGAGGAAATAGGAGACAGGAGCGGCAACTCAGACATTCACAAGAATTATACAGAGAGTAAGTGAGAAGAAAGAGGGAGATAAACTGGAGTTTCAAATGAATTTAATGATGAAAAAGGAGAGAGAGATATAGAAAATATTAGTAATAATAGTATTAAAATCAATAACAATAACTTAACAAACTTAGTGACAGTGATGGATAAGTCAGTGGAGTCGTGGCTTGGATACAAAAAGTACTAAAAGGTTTGATACTAAAAGTACAACAGTACTTAAAGGGATTTTCATCACTAAAAGAGACGATTTAAGAAATATTGAAATAAATCTTATAATAATAGTAAAAATTCCCAAGTTTCAGATCAGTTTACTAAAAAGTTTGGGTTTGAGTAATTTTATTATTGTAACATCTCTATTGTGTTTTCCATCAATAAAATTCAATTGCCTCTCAGAATAGACAGTTGGTAAGGGTTTTCTTGCAAGGGATGTCTCCTGTTATGCCAGACTAGAAGACAATACATATAACAAATCATTGCACAGTTGGCTTAATGGCTTTGGGAAAGGCAATTGGCCATAAAATGTTGAAGTAATTGTCAGAACCAAACAACCTCAACCATGAGGTTGAGGTTGAACAATGGCGACCCCAAAAAGGTTTAGGTTAAAAGCAAATTAAAAAGGTTGAATATATTTTAAATTTACTTAACGTTGAAATTGATTTGATAAGGATAAGACAGGTCTTATAATTTATGACCGTGCATTGGTAGTCAAGTGGTTAACGGGCTAGTCTGGTAATCCAGGTAGTGTAGGGATCCGTTGGTTCGAATTCCACCCAGTGCATGAATTTTTTCTTATTAATTTGATTTTGTGACCACATAATAGACTCTGAGGGTTAGGTGGTAGAAACTTTGTTGAGTATTAACCTCGCCTGGTTACCTTCCACTAAAGAGTGTTATTTTTAATTAACATTTTTTAAATGTCAAAAACCAATTAAATGTCAATAAATAAAAGCAGTTTATATCTCACTGGGTGAGTGTACTATCCTCAATCAGTCTGAATTGGGACGAGAAGAGGCAACATTCAAACTTTCGTGATTTGAGTGGTCACCAACCAATTTCCAATACTACTGGTCGCAATTTAACTCAGCGGTCATACGAGAAATTGTATAAAACGAAAGAGTAGTAATTATAATAATCATGAGATTTTATCTCATATAATGATGATATTATGACTTTCTATTTCTATTGATATTGTACAATATAGTTCATTTATATACATACATATATGTACCTATAATTGATTTCTAGAACAATGAATATTCAATGAAGCCTGCAATTGTGGTCTTGTAATTTGCATATTTAATAGTCTCTAATGGCTACTGGTGGAAATTTAATGGTTTGAACGCACATCCCTATCATTCATTATTACATTTTAGCTCAATTCAGTCATACTTAATTATTGTAATTTTAACTACATTTTATTTTTTAATGATAGATAATTCATTATGAAAAATGAGTAGATAATAATAATAAGAACATTGTAGTATTTATTTTCATTGCCTAAGTTGTATGCTTTCATGAAGTCACAATATAACTCTCTGAAAAGACTTTTAACCTGGAGGTCGGTGGTTCAAGTCACGGTTTCAGCGTAGATTTAATAAAGCGAGTTTGAGTAGTTGTGATATCACGAAAGTGATTAACACAAATATGATAACTTGGTCTTGATTAATATACATGATTGTAAGGAACAGCTTTAGATGTTGACTCAGCACCTAAATGTGCAGTTTTTGTGTCACTTCTCGCCCATCAGAGGGAAGGCGTCATATAAGAAGGGCAGTCTTCAACACAGACGACTACTTTCTACAATAGCAGCCTGTTCCATGACTACAAAATAAAGAAAAACTCCCTACTTATCTTTAGAAAAATTTATTTACCTATGTGGATTTCTGAACAGATTAGAATGGCTGACAAAAGTGCAAGAATTCTATTTTTTATCTACACACAACTATACTAGTATCTACGTATATTAATCTCATAATATGAATAAAGAACTACAAAGGAGGCTAAACTATGGCATCTAACAAGTTCGACATACTTTTAGTGTGGTAAACTTCAAGATCATTCGAGTACAGGGACATTTGCAAACACTTTTACGTACCCCTAAATTATGACTCTTTCATATGTTTCCCGTCTCACAGCTTTGGGCATCACTTGACATGTTCCTTTGTGACAAAAAAAAAATGCGGGCTTTGGGTGATGGGACGTCCCGCTCGCATTTCATGTTATTTAACTCGAAATAATGACGGTCCCCACACAAACGAAGAACAAGGAGTAGAGAATGATGACGCACTATGCTAGAAGAGAATGGCAGTCCCACAGTCCCTGGGTGTGCAGGTTTCTGCCCCACTCTCTCAACTTCTCACCATTTTTGAAATTCGCCCACTTTAACTTCCTACTAACTCTTTTACCTTATCTTCTTGTTACCTTTGTCCTCTTTTCC
This sequence comes from Bactericera cockerelli, assembly GCA_024516035.1. Lineage (NCBI taxonomy): Eukaryota > Metazoa > Arthropoda > Insecta > Hemiptera > Triozidae > Bactericera > Bactericera cockerelli. Next base: position 6,730,290 of record CM044961.1, on the reverse strand, counting down.
GTTCTGCTCACTCTTTTGACTTCTCATTCTTTTACCTCCGCTCACGATAACCTCCACCTAACTCTTTTAGCTTATCCCTCAATTTTCGGCTCGATTGTTTCAAGCATCTCTACTCTTCTGCTATGTTTGACTCTTTCATATATCCTCGATTCTCGAGTTATACTTTCTACGGGCCATGTCTACTCTTTCTACTCCCCTGTTTATGCCCACCTAACTCTTCTAACTTCTCCCTCAATTTTTGGCTCGATTATTTCAAGCATCTCTACGCTTTTGCTATGTTTGACTCTCTCATATTCTCGACCCTTGAGTTATACTATCTAAGGCTCATGTATATGCACTCTACATGTATTGATGGTTGAGTGTAAGGCAGTTCAGGTACCGTAGAGAGAGATCCATTGGTTCGAATCACACTTTACTCTAAGGACCAAAATAATTATGAAACAAGATTCAAGTTAACATGAACCAGACTTACCCTCAAGTTGGAGTTTCAACAAATCACATTCAAATCATCCCAAGTTGAGGGAAAGTCTAGTCTAGCTTATCTTAACTTTAATCTTGTTTAATAATTTGGACCTGACAATTCTCTCTTATTTTGTCTCCTTTTGTTCTTTTTCTTCCGAATCCTACTGTCTGTTAATTGTTTATTCTTTCCACCTCTTCTCAGTCCACCCCTTCTTTTTCCACCCAACGTATGAGCTGACCTCTTCCATTCATCCACTCTATCCTTCTTTGTGTCTTTATTTTCTCGTCCACTTGTTTTATCTTTGCCTCCTTCTAAATTTAGCAAAATTTAGCCCACTTTTTCTCCATTCATTTTTTGTTGGTCTCTCCAACAACACATTCCCAAGCTTCACCATCACAGCTTCCTACCCTTATCGCCCACACCTATTCTCTTCTCCTTTCCCTGTCATATCCTATTCTCTTCCTCTCTCATACACTATTCCCTTCCCCTCTCATACACTATTCCCTTCCCCTCTTATATCCTGTTGCCTTCCCCTCTTATACCCTATTTCCTTTCCCTATCATACCCTATTCTCTTCCCTTCACATACTCTTATCCTCTCCTGCCACATTTCCACTTTCCTCTTCATTCCTTCACATAATCTACCCCACTCCCTCATTTCACCACCTCCCTCTTTCAGTCAACCTAAATGAAACAATTATGAAGCCATCAGAGCAAGGAGGGGGCCAGTCCTCCATTTGTCTTTCTGACAGGAAACAGACACCCAAGGTTTTCTCCGAGCCCTTCTGTGACCTATCCCGAGCTTTCCCTTCTGTGACCTACCCCACTTTCCTCGTCTTCAACTCCCAGCGTCTGTCTTTTGTCTCACTCTCCATCTGGGAGAGTGAGACATTTACTTTTTGGCCTTCCAAAAAGTAAATGTTCTCGGTATATTTTGCACTAAGTTCCATCGTCTCTTTGACTTCCAGCCTCTTTCTTTTTCAATTTTTTCCATCTGGGAGTGTACTTTGGGCTTCCAAAAAGTAAATTTTCCCCGTATATTTTGCACTAAACTCCATCAACTAAACTCTTTGACTTCCAGTTTCTTTTGCCCATCTTTTCAAATGGAAATGTGTTGGGAAGAACAAAATGAAAATGGGCCCTGTATATTTTACACTAATTTTCATCGTATTTTTGACTTCCAGCTTCTGTCTTCTTCAATTTATTCCATCTGGGAGTGTACTTTGGCCTTCCAAAAAGTATAAGTGTACCCCGTATATTTTGCACTAAACTCTTTCGTTTTTTTTACTTTAAGCTTCTCTCTTTTTTCCTTCTTTCCATATGGGAATGATTTGGGGAGACCAAAAATGAAAATGGGCCCTGAATATTTGGCACCAATTTCCATCGTCTATTTGACGTCCAGCCTCTGTTTTTTTTCAATTTTTTCCATCTGGGAGTGTACTTTGGCCTTCCAAAAAGTATAAGTGTACCCCGTATATTTTGCACTAAACTCTTTCGTATTTTTACTTCAAGCTTCGATCTGTTTTCCTTATTTCAATATGAAAATGTGTTGGGGGGACCAAAATGAAAATGGGTCTTGTATTTCTCACCAAATTCTTTTCCCCTCTATATCTAATTCTAGCTTCAAGTCGGTCGTAGGTGTCTTTCCGACGTTAAAAACCCCGGATTATGTCTGTGAGGGTGATCATATGAGAACTGCTTCTGCATTCTGTACCGCTCTCTCCATCTTTATCTCCCATATTCTTTCACATTCCCCCTCTCTCTCAGTTTATCAGTCCTGGGAACTCATTGGTCAAGTCTGGTAATCCAGTGTTCGAAACGCAACCCGGACAAGACAATTTATCCTCCCATTTGGAATTTTGACTACATAATAATTTATCTTTTGGGCTTACTGATGGATCCGCGGGTTCGCAATCATTGTTCTACTTATGAATTTGACCAGATAATAATAAATCTTGGACTTTCTGCTCGTATAATGGGACTTATTAGTACTAGACACACAGTAAAAAGTGTCTATTTGCGTCTTCTCCATCTTCAAAAACCACCCACTGTTTTTTCCCCCCTCCATATTTATTTATTGCTCCTGCCCAGTTGGACAACCCATATCCCATGTTGTACACCCTGCCTCATCCCTGACTTTGTCCTAGCCTTTGAGTGTGTGGAAAATTAATTTTATAATAACATACATTTTAGAAGTGGTGGAAGAGCTGTCGGAAGCAGAGGCATAAAGGGAAATAATAATACATCTTTGTTACTTCTACTATGTCTCTTTCTTTGTATAGGTCGTTGTTCACACCTCGGCCGAGGTCTTTTGGTAAAAGACCTTACGTATTACGTCATAATCACAAAAGGTTAGGTAAGAGTACCTTTGCCCAACTTTGTCCTTTCCTTTGAGTGTGTGGAAAATTAATTTTATAATAACAGACATTTTAGAAGTTTAGTGGTATTCACACCTCGGCGCATTCAATGCGCCATCGACCCTGTCTTTGATTTTTTAATCACTCGAGAAACCGACCTCAGTAGTTTGATCGATATGGCGGCGGACTAGTAATCTGGAGGTCGGTGGTTCAAGTACCGGTTTCAGCGTGGATTTAGTAAAGTAGTTTGAGTAGTTGTGATATCACGAAAGTGAATTATTTGTTATTAAGTTCATATTAGAATCCAAAGCAATGTTAGGTATATGTATAATTTTTTTTTATATAAAACTAGGATTCTTTTATATAAATTTAAAGAATCCTAGTTTTATATAAAATAGTACATATACCTAACATCACGAAAGTGATTAAATGATAACTTTGTTTTTTCGAGAAAAATTAATCGCTACAGCTTTCCCCCGATACAAAAATACTTTCCAAGACTGTCAAGGTGACTAAAATCCAAGAAATAACACGCAGGCGCAAAGGGAGAGTTAAATAATACGATTATTTCTTGGAAACCCACGTGAGAACCGGGTCTCTGCGGAGAGAAGTTATTCTACAAGTTACTGGAGAAGTTATCGGAGGAATTTCAAATGAAAGTTATTGGATTTTTTTAAATCCTCGGACAACTGTGTTTGGTCTCAAGGCCGCGCGAGGAAACTTTCTTCGGTAAGAATCCGCTGCTAGTCACAGCTATAGACCTGTATACAGGGTTATACCTGTATGTTATGTAGGGACTTGAAGACCTGTATGGTATACAGGGTTATACCTGAATGTCCCAGTTGTCCCAGCGTCGATGGAGCGTTGAATGCACCGGTTCTCGTAGGATCACCGAAGTTTAGCAACGTCCAGCGAGGTGAAGACTTCGTGATGCTGCCATTCCGGCCCAACCCAAGCTGCGTGAGGTTAATATGGGTAGCAGATTTGTGAGTTTCCTGCGAATGGAGGGTAACAACCCCGTCGAGATAGGACCATGCAATTGAAAGTGACGTTAAACCCAAATTAAAAAAAAAAAATACCTGCATGGTATGTAGGGACTTGAAGACCTGTATGGTATACAGGGTTATTTAGGGACCAAAATCTGTAAATCTTTTTATAACATCTAGTTACAATCTTCTTCTTCATCATCCTGCCCTTTCTACCGTAGGTGTAGGGGTTGGCAGATAATTCGCCATTGTCTAGTGTAGCTGATAGATCCAATCAGCTACACTAGGCAAGGCGGTGATAAAGTGCAGGGTTTTAGCTTTAGGACACCCTGTAGAACTGTTTTATATCAATTTATTTCTGTTCATTATTTTATGTATGTAAAAATAAGTCAGTGGTAATAAATATACAGGGTGGACCAAAAAAACGTTTACACCCGTTAATGGTAGATTACTGACGACATTTCCAGGCTGGATCTGCAATCCGTTTTTTCGGATTCGCCTTTATAACTGCACAAAGTGATTTTTTTGCAACTTTCTGAAAAAGTCCGACTTTGGCTTATTCTTCAGGTCAGAACTTTTTTCCTATTTAAGATGAGTTGATTCTGAACATTTCTGCAGAAAGCCAACAAAATTTCGATGTTTCTAGCTACACTACTTTGTTTTTTACGATTTGGTTTGGCATCTTTTTTGACACCTGAATAGAAAAAAAATTCTCATGTAAGTTTTTTACACTTTGAAACACTCAAGATTTTCCCGAGCAAATTTTGGCATAGACATGGGCAAGTTTGATAAAAGTTGGCGGCCACCCCAAGGATGCTAAAAAATAATTTTACGATTTTTTATCACGTGATCTTCTGGGAAAACGAACCAGGTAAGTCTCAAAAAATGATGTTCAAAATCTTAAAAGTGTTGACCGTGTAGGGTCGTCTTGTACTCAAAGAGTAATTAGCTATTTATGTCTGATAATTATTTTCCTCGGAATCAATTAAAGGCCAGTCAAATGAATGATTGTTTGTTTCTCGATGATAGTTTTCAAACATATTTTTCTGCATTCTATGAAATATTATTTTTAAACTTCTTGAGTTTTTTTAGTACAAGTTACATAATAATTATTATTCGGATGCTGAAATGGCAGATTTGCATTTGGCAGAATATTTAGCTGCCAACAGGAACATTTGGGATCACGTGAAAAACATAGTTTACGAAATACCAGTGGAGACGCAAGAGTAGCAGAATCTGGTAGCAAGAATCTAGTTGGCATTTGATGACCTGACAGAAAAACCTGAAATCTTCCGCAACATTAGACGGAACATGATTTGCTGTCTCTGGCGTTCGGACCCGGGTGGGATCTTCCGCATGGCAAGTGACTAGCTTACCACTGAGCTAATCGTGCGCTTCTAATCGTTTCTCATTGAACATACTCAGACAAAATGTTTATTTTTAATACCTTTTTGATTATACCCAAATAGTATAAAACATAATAAAAATTTATTCATTTTACAAAATATTATCTTGTTTTTTTTCAGGATTTCTATTAGAAGTTGGCAGTCGGTAAATATTTGTTATTTAATTAGTATTGTTTATGATAGAAGAACCTACTTACCTACATATTTACCTGGCATTATTTTATGAACTCTACTTTCGTTAGGAAAATTCACCAGTTTATTTTCTCTCTTAGGGAAGCACAAGAAAAACCATCCATTATCAAGGCAGTCTCTCAGGGTCTTACATGAATAATAATTAATAATTATGTGAATTGTGATACCAATAGTATCTGATATAACTCAATTTACATATGGTATTACCTCCAAAAAAAACCATAAGTTGTTGGTGTTACAACAAGTCAGATACAGGTATGAATAAAATATTCCATCAGATTTTTTTTGATAATTAAAAAAATATTGACCGCCGAGAATTGAACATCGGTCATTCGACTAATATTCTTAGCACTAGCACATCTAGCTAACACCACTGACAATCTGAAAAGCACGAAAACTATCATTTGAATTTTGCTAAACTGGCTGATGAAGACATGTAAGACCGCGGTATTCAAAAACAGCAATGTAAACAAATTTTGTAAACAATACAAGATGCCCTTACACAGTCTACAGCTAGAAAACTCTTAGGAATTTTGAAGAGTTTTTGGCAAACATCTAATTATTTTTCCCAGAAGATCACGTGATAAAAAATCGTAAAATTATTTTTTAGCATCCTCGGGGCGGCCGCCAACTTTTATCAAACTTGCCCGTGTCTGTGCCAAAATTTGTTCGGACAAATGTCGAGTGTTTTATTTAGTAAAAAAGTTTTTTCGTGTGTTTTTTTTTTCTGTTCAGGTGTGAAAAAATATGACAAACCAAACCGTAAAAAACAAAATAGTGTAGCTTAAAACATCGAAATTTTGTTGGCTTTCTGCAGAACTGTTCAGAATCAACTCATCTTAAACAGAAACAAAGCACTGACCCGAAGAATAAGCCAAAGTCCGACTTTTTTGGAAATTTACAAAAAATCACTTTGTGCAGTTACGAAGGCGAATCCGAAAAAACGGATTCCAGATCCGGCCTGGAAATGTCGTCAGTAATCTACCATTAACGGGTGTAAACGTTTTTTTGGTCCACCCTGTATTATAACTATACGTTTGCTTGCTTAGTGGCTAATGTAGCATAAAGTCTATATACTTATTACTTACATATACATAATTATGTGTACCTATACTACCTATAGCTGTATATGAATGTATACGTATCTGTAGGTAATAATATGTCACTTCATTAGATGCCAGGTATCGTACGGTACCGCTAGATTTCTAAGGTTACCTTCTCTCGTCTTTGACCAGTTAAGTACGTACCAAAGATGAAACACGGTACTTTGTGTAGCTGGGTAGAAAAATTAGACAAGGTAAACTTTAAATTGGTAAAAAAAATAAGCATCTCTATAGAAAATGAAAATCTTGCCCTTTTTTCCTGATTGAATAGCGAACATTCTCATTTCAATCCTGTTTTTTATCTTTTTTTTTGGGTTTAACATCGCATTCAACTGCATGATCGTATCACGACGAGGCTGTTACCCTCCATTTGCAGGAAACTCACAAACCTGCTACCCACATTAACCTCACGCAGCCTTGGTTGGGCCGAAACTCTAGCATCACGAAGTCTTCACCTCGCTGGACGTTCCTTAACTTTGGTGATGATACTAGAACTGGTGCATTACGTGTACTTGTAATAGTACTGGAGCTGTTATTATATTTATCACAATTTAACTTAAACTAGCTTTACTAAAAAATTGTTCAACTGAGGACTTGAACCACCGAGATCCAGGTTTAAAGTCGACCACCTTACTAATCAAATTAGTCAATAATAATTATTAATTATTAAGTGTAATATGTATCTTCAATAATTATTATAGGTTTTCTGACTTTTCTTTAATCTCTTTCTTCAGCTCCCCTCTTATCCGAGTGCCTATAAAAAGAAGTTAATTAAAAAAAAAAAAAATGCCCGCGGGGGATCGAACCCAGGTCACCATGCAAGTCCAGTGCAAGTCCACCATGCAACTCACTCGGCTGAGGTGAGTATACTGAATTGAAATCGGAGAAAAAAAATATATTTTTTTTTTCTAACCAAGGATTTTTAACCCAGCCGGAGTTCGAACCCGGTTCAACTGCGTGCAAACTCACTGAGCTACTTTGTCAAGGCTGGTCATTGTCAAGACCTGCTCGAACAGCCTTAGCTCAATTAAGATAGCCTGGCTGGGGGACGTTAAACAGGCAGAAGACCAGTGTCTCGCTAGAGGAAGCTCACACCATACACACCTCACACCATACACACCGCTAGAAGCTCACACCATACACACCTCACACCATACACACCGCTAGAAGCTCACACCATACACACCTCTTCATCCAAAACAACCTCAGCCTGAATCAATATGGACCAATCCAGTGGCAGCTACAGCGTTCCTGTAGTTGATTGATGAGTGAACCCGCGCCGTCAACAAGTAAATCTACTTGGTACTTACTGACCAAATAAAATAATGTAAATGACATCCCAGTAAACAGAGACAACAGTTCATGGATTGTCTTCCGTAATTTCATCTCTCTCAAACTCAGTGGACCGAAAACGAGCTGTAATGACACCTGTTTGTATTGTCAAGTGTTTGTATAAGAGTAACCGGTAAAGAACATGATGAGGGTACTTAGTTTATTCAGGAAACTTGCTCTGCTTACTTCCGAACCAGATCGGTATGTTTTTTTGATAACTCAAATCTTTTTTTTTTTTTTTCACTCACCTT